>MU158952.1:383757-422336 GCA_015888305.1 Antheraea pernyi
AGAGGGAGAGGAGAGGGGAGGGGAGGTGGGCCTCCGGCGCTCTCACTGACCGAACGAAACGCAACAATGCAAGCACTGTTACTTCACGTCGGTTTTCTATGAGAAACTACTACCTCTACTAAACTACTACCTACTACTACGTCCGGTACTACCTCGGACGAGCCGACCCATTCATACTGAAACCTGTAATAGTTTCAGCGGGGCTCTACCACCATTAAAACTTTACTACTTCCTACACTAGTATTTATACAGTATGCACAAGCTGGTCTCATTTGTTTGTGGCGCGCTCGTTTCTACCATCTCTCTAAACCCGCGGCCTCGTGTAATAACCGTGTAAGTCGACACCGCGTATCTACTTAATAAAGTGTCTCATGATATTAATCTTTAATGCCACAAGCAGAGGAAATTTTATATTTTTAATATTTAACTTTAAAGTCGAGAACCGAGGTAGAATTCTGGAAAAAACAAACTAAGGTATCGGTATGTTAAACTTTACACATCTTTTATTCTTATAATTCAATCAACTGTATACCGCGGTTTTACTCGTGTTTGTATAGAGAAATTCGAATTTCAATGGAATTATGTAAGCTGAAAGTAATTCTGTTACACACCGTGACTGTTGCGTAAATTGTGACCGTGCAATTGAGCCGCTCGACATTCTATCTCACTCGCATAGGCATTCATAATTCGGACATTCTCGGTAATGCTCGTTTCTGGTCGGCCAGCCATTGTCAAGTTAAAGACGTTTTTCCGATATTTCACGTCGCTACGTGCAATACAGTCCGCCCCCATATTTAATTTGTTCTCGCTAAGGTACTTTCGTACTGTTTCTGGGAATTACTTCATTTCTAAGGGTTGCAATATAATTGTTAGAAATGCTAATAACCTTTTGTAATACTTATATAATCTAATTAATAGCCTCAGAGATTAGGGAGTACGACAAGGTAAAGATTAAACAATTTTTAAACTTCATAAAAGCAGTTTTATTGGGATCTTGGAATCCCATGTAGTGGATTTTATATTTTATTCAAATTCTTTGGCTATTTGGCTCTATATTTTGTATTATTAGTGGTGTTTTACGTAATATAATTTGGTTATTGTCCACAAGCAAAATGGATGGGAAATAATAAGGCGGGGAATGGATTCTATCTTGCCACAACAGCTCCCAGGACAGTTCTAACGAGAGGGCCACCATCTTGTTAGTTCATTGAAATGAACGCAGCGAACTTGTAACGCAGCTGTTAAAAAATAAATAACTCAAATAAGATAGAGTAAATCGCGTATTTACGTCTATCTTTCCCTAAAAATAACCGTCAAACAATAATAATAATTTTTGTTATGTCTATTTTTAGACAAAAATCATCATCTTCCTACAAAAATCATGACAGCGCAGACAATGAGTATGAGTTCGACAGCGGTGCACAACCCCTACGCCGCTTTTACGATGGAGTTCATCAACATCCGTGGACTTCATTCTAACTTGAATGCCGTCCATCAACATCTCGAGACCGTTAAGCCAGAAATGCTCTTCTTGACGGAAACGCAGATTCGCCGTCCGGCCGACACATCTTACTTACACTACCCCGGCTACGTGCTTGAGGAGAACTTTCAAAGCAAGGCCGGCGTATGTGTGTTTGTACGGTCGGAGGTATGCTGTCGTAATTAAGGTGATTAAGGATGGTGTTCCGCCCATCTTGGGACGTGATTTTATTTCTTTATTTAAATTAAAACTTATGTCTGTGAATTTTTGTGAAAAATATAGTAGTAATATTTTTATTCAACTTCAATCTAAATATCCATCAGTATTTTCAGACGAACTCGGTGTCTTCAATAAATATAAAATTAAATTGCAATTAAAAGAAAACATGAAACCTTTTTTTGTTAGAGAATAGTGCCACACCTTGCGCTTAATTCTTACGCTGGGTGGAGGTGGAGCGCGTGGCACAGACGATATAACGAGGCAGTGATCCGATTTGCCCAGGGGGGCATCGACTGACACATCATATCCAGTTGGATGGCTCGTCAACAGAAGGTCCAGCAATGAGGGCGCATGACCTGTGACATGTGTATGTTACCCAAAACCAAAATCGGCTGAGTGCCCTAAGCGCTCGGCCTTAGTAGTCCGGTGAAGCTGTAAAGACCTTGCCAGGTCAATAGCATAGTCAGTTCGAAAAAAAAAAGCATATAATAACAATAGATGTGAAAACTAGATTAATGATTATAATTTCAATGTACAAATTATGAAATTTGAATAATTCATACTATAATTGATTTAAAAATTCAAAACAGAACACAGTTATTCCATTGTTTTGAGTTTCGGTACTTCTGTCGGCAGTCCTTATGACTGCTTCGACTATTTTTTATCTTTTTCAAATGTTCGTCAATTAATGTTACATAATTAATTTTTTTCAATATTATTAATAGTGTAAGTTGTATCGATGTGATAAAGTGTTGTAGGTTTTCAGTCTAGTATCATCGTCGTCTGCCTGTGAGAGACCCACTGCATGGTCATAGGCCTCTACCCGAAGGAAGATATGGGCATAATCACCGAGCCAGCCCACGACGTATCGGCGATTTCGAACTCTGAGAAATCCACAGTTCTATGTTGTACATACAGTAGTACTCTAAGAACATTTCTGAGGTTCAGGTTTCCTCACGATGTTTTCCTTCACCATCAGTCGATAGTGTTACCAATTTAAATTAGTAAATGTACGCGAATTCCGAAAAATTAGTTGGTACATGTCGGGGTTCGAAACTACGGTTATCGAAACGATATTCCGCCGGTCAAACCACTAGATCGTCACGACTTAAGTTCAGTCTGGTATGCTCCTTCTTATTATCGTTATTACGTTATTCATCGGACTGTTTTATTATCACAATTAATATGTTTTATGCAATTATTACAATAATGAAATAAATAAACATTATAACGCACTGAATCTAGAGAAATAATTCAATGAATTAACTATATTCGACGGGAGAAAGCGGAAATATTGTAACTTGCATTTTGGGCTAACAGGGTAAAATATGTTTTTTTTTTAAATAAAATCGATACTACTTTATTTACATGTCAATGAGCATTGGAATTGCTTGCTATATACATACCAATTTTCACTTTCTATTTCTATAAATATAATAGAAGTTATGAATTTTTAAAATAGTTTTTTTGGCTCTGGTGTTACGTCTTTCTTCCGTCGATATATTCGTCTACTATATATTCTTATACTATATATATTCTACTCACAACTATTGGCTCAACAAAATAATAATATTTCTTTTGCAATTCTAATTCTGTTTGAAATGTCTGCAAGCTTTATTTTTATAAAAAAATCTGTATATTTCGTGGACAAATACTGTACAGTTGCGAAATTTCGCAGTGACTAAAGATTTTTGCGAGAGTATTATTGACGACGGGAGTGTCTCTCGAAACATCAAGGCGACAATAAGAGGCTCTTGTAAAGCTCCAGGGCGAGAATGATACCACAAGGACACGTACAAATTAGAAGGGAGTATTCAGTTTTACATTTTTTTAGAACGACAAAACAAAATTAGATCTATGTCTCTTTCGAATAGAATATTGTTAATCTTCTATCTATACATATAATAAAAACAGTTACTTTGAGGTTTAATCATCTCAAAACACCTGAACATATTAGTACTATGACCATTCGATGCGAAATATTTCGGAGATAACTCCACAGAGTACGTTATATAAAGATAGCTCCAGGCTATTTTTTGGATTCGATAGACTCTCTGCCATTTTTAATGCTCAATGAAATGGGAAGAAATCGCTTAGTGAATGTATATAATAGGTGATTGTTTTTAATAACAAGTGTCAATACGATTTACATAGATAATACTAGATGTAACTATGGCTTGGCACGCTTTATTTATACATTAATTGCTTTTGACTGACTTGTGGCAAACGAACAGGCGGGTCACCTGATGTTAAGTGATCACCGCCGTCCATAGACACTTGCAACACCAGGGGAGTCGCAAGTGCGTTGCCAGCCTGTTTGCGGAGGAAGGGAGCTTACTCCCTAAGGGTAGAGGAAGGAGGGGAGAAAGGAGAGAGGTGGGCCAACAGCGCTCTCACTGACCGAACGAAACGCAACAATGCAAGCACTGTCAGATCACGTTGGTTTTCTATGAGAGTGTGGTAGTACCCCGGGCGAGCCGACCCGTTCATGCTGAAACCAGTAATAGCTTCAGCGTGGCTCTATCACCTACAAACCTGGCTGTTTTATTGTTAATCAAATTTACGATTTCCAAAATATTATTGATAATTCCTAGCCATCAATTGCAGAATAATCTAAGCTTCCCGTATACAAAATTTCCTAACAATCTGTCAATCCATTTTCAAGTTAAATCTGGGCGTACTAATAGACAGACTAACATTTTTTAACATCATATTCATGTTCAGTTCCCATTATATTGAATATCTGTCTCAAAAATTGGAAACCCAAAAATTAAATGCACAGATAGAACTACGCAGTCTGATAAATATATATCTTGCTTAATCTACATAGAACCTTGTTACTTGATCGCCTACATAATTCAGTAAGTGAACTTATATCATCCGTACCCGAACAATTTGTTCAGTTTAGTAAATCCTTACTGATTTCGTAGTCCGGTGAAGCTGTAAAGACCTTAATAGGTCAATAGCATAGTCAGTTCGAGAAAAAAAAACCTTGCTGATAGAAATCAGCATTTCTAATTCAGGATATCTCCATCTCGGACAAACCAACCAAAACAAAGGCGATCCATCTATTTTATACTAAACGAATAACACTTTCCCGGTACTTTGCCTGCGTATCTTTCGGTATATTCAAGATCAAAGTATCTATATTTTTCTTCAGGTCCTAGACTATATAATACCAAATGTCTTTACAATCGGTTCAGAAATTTATCCGTGAGAATGTAAGAAACAGACAGAGTTACTTTTATTAAAGTAAAACTTTTTTACCCACGCTTGAACTGGGGAGTAAGCTGGTGAACGCGTGACGAGAACGTTACAAAATGTGTGATCGGGCGAGGCGAACGGAAATTGAGAGGGAGCTATAAGTTAGTGAAGATAGAAAAAGCTAGAATTAATGTTACATAATTAATTTTTTTCAATATTATTAATAGTGTAAGTTGTATCGATGTGATAAAGTGTTGTAGGTTTTCAGTCTAGTATCATCGTCGTCTGCCTGTGAGAGACCCACTGCATGGTCATAGGCCTCTACCCGAAGGAAGATATGGGCATAATCACCGAGCCAGCCCACGACGTATCGGCGATTTCGAACTCTGAGAAATCCACAGTTCTATGTTGTACATACAGTAGTACTCTAAGAACATTTCTGAGGTTCAGGTTTCCTCACGATGTTTTCCTTCACCATCAGTCGATAGTGTTACCAATTTAAATTAGTAAATGTACGCGAATTCCGAAAAATTAGTTGGTACATGTCGGGGTTCGAAACTACGGTTATCGAAACGATATTCCGCCGGTCAAACCACTAGATCGTCACGACTTAAGTTCAGTCTGGTATGCTCCTTCTTATTATCGTTATTACGTTATTCATCGGACTGTTTTATTATCACAATTAATATGTTTTATGCAATTATTACAATAATGAAATAAATAAACATTATAACGCACTGAATCTAGAGAAATAATTCAATGAATTAACTATATTCGACGGGAGAAAGCGGAAATATTGTAACTTGCATTTTGGGCTAACAGGGTAAAATATGTTTTTTTTTTAAATAAAATCGATACTACTTTATTTACATGTCAATGAGCATTGGAATTGCTTGCTATATACATACCAATTTTCACTTTCTATTTCTATAAATATAATAGAAGTTATGAATTTTTAAAATAGTTTTTTTGGCTCTGGTGTTACGTCTTTCTTCCGTCGATATATTCGTCTACTATATATTCTTATACTATATATATTCTACTCACAACTATTGGCTCAACAAAATAATAATATTTCTTTTGCAATTCTAATTCTGTTTGAAATGTCTGCAAGCTTTATTTTTATAAAAAAATCTGTATATTTCGTGGACAAATACTGTACAGTTGCGAAATTTCGCAGTGACTAAAGATTTTTGCGAGAGTATTATTGACGACGGGAGTGTCTCTCGAAACATCAAGGCGACAATAAGAGGCTCTTGTAAAGCTCCAGGGCGAGAATGATACCACAAGGACACGTACAAATTAGAAGGGAGTATTCAGTTTTACATTTTTTTAGAACGACAAAACAAAATTAGATCTATGTCTCTTTCGAATAGAATATTGTTAATCTTCTATCTATACATATAATAAAAACAGTTACTTTGAGGTTTAATCATCTCAAAACACCTGAACATATTAGTACTATGACCATTCGATGCGAAATATTTCGGAGATAACTCCACAGAGTACGTTATATAAAGATAGCTCCAGGCTATTTTTTGGATTCGATAGACTCTCTGCCATTTTTAATGCTCAATGAAATGGGAAGAAATCGCTTAGTGAATGTATATAATAGGTGATTGTTTTTAATAACAAGTGTCAATACGATTTACATAGATAATACTAGATGTAACTATGGCTTGGCACGCTTTATTTATACATTAATTGCTTTTGACTGACTTGTGGCAAACGAACAGGCGGGTCACCTGATGTTAAGTGATCACCGCCGTCCATAGACACTTGCAACACCAGGGGAGTCGCAAGTGCGTTGCCAGCCTGTTTGCGGAGGAAGGGAGCTTACTCCCTAAGGGTAGAGGAAGGAGGGGAGAAAGGAGAGAGGTGGGCCAACAGCGCTCTCACTGACCGAACGAAACGCAACAATGCAAGCACTGTCAGATCACGTTGGTTTTCTATGAGAGTGTGGTAGTACCCCGGGCGAGCCGACCCGTTCATGCTGAAACCAGTAATAGCTTCAGCGTGGCTCTATCACCTACAAACCTGGCTGTTTTATTGTTAATCAAATTTACGATTTCCAAAATATTATTGATAATTCCTAGCCATCAATTGCAGAATAATCTAAGCTTCCCGTATACAAAATTTCCTAACAATCTGTCAATCCATTTTCAAGTTAAATCTGGGCGTACTAATAGACAGACTAACATTTTTTAACATCATATTCATGTTCAGTTCCCATTATATTGAATATCTGTCTCAAAAATTGGAAACCCAAAAATTAAATGCACAGATAGAACTACGCAGTCTGATAAATATATATCTTGCTTAATCTACATAGAACCTTGTTACTTGATCGCCTACATAATTCAGTAAGTGAACTTATATCATCCGTACCCGAACAATTTGTTCAGTTTAGTAAATCCTTACTGATTTCGTAGTCCGGTGAAGCTGTAAAGACCTTAATAGGTCAATAGCATAGTCAGTTCGAGAAAAAAAAACCTTGCTGATAGAAATCAGCATTTCTAATTCAGGATATCTCCATCTCGGACAAACCAACCAAAACAAAGGCGATCCATCTATTTTATACTAAACGAATAACACTTTCCCGGTACTTTGCCTGCGTATCTTTCGGTATATTCAAGATCAAAGTATCTATATTTTTCTTCAGGTCCTAGACTATATAATACCAAATGTCTTTACAATCGGTTCAGAAATTTATCCGTGAGAATGTAAGAAACAGACAGAGTTACTTTTATTAAAGTAAAACTTTTTTACCCACGCTTGAACTGGGGAGTAAGCTGGTGAACGCGTGACGAGAACGTTACAAAATGTGTGATCGGGCGAGGCGAACGGAAATTGAGAGGGAGCTATAAGTTAGTGAAGATAGAAAAAGCTAGAGGTAGGTTTGAAGGTGGTAGAGCCACGCTGTTGCTATTACTAGTTTCAGCACGAATGGGTCGGCTCGCCCGGTGTAGTACCACCCTCTCACAGAACACTGACGTGAAGTAACGGTGCTTGCATTGTTGCGTTTCGTTCGGTCAGTAAGAGCGCCGGAGGCCCACCTCCCTTCCCCTTTCTCCTTTCCCATCCCCTTTCTCCTTTCTCTACACCTCCCCCATACACAGGCTGGCAACGCACTTGCGACTCCCCTGGTATTGCTAATGTCTATGGACGGTGGTAATCACTTAACAAGGGGTGACCCACCTGTTCGTTTGCGTCCTTTTGACATAAAAAAGAGAGTGAGAGATTCCAAGATCGTTTCGTATTACCAATGAAAAACCTATAATAAATTTAAATATTTGTAGAAAATTAATATGTGTATATACATGTATATATTATACTTTAGTCTTGTGCTTTAAAGCACCCTCGTTATTTTCATAATTATTTTATAATACAAGTATTGAAATTATTGGAAATACTGTTAATAGTTCATTGAATAAATTTATATACGACTACTTTTTCCCACAGCACGTTACGTGAAGTGACATTTATTCAGATCGGCATCACAACGGCGACTGGCGATGGATAGTTTCCCTCGGTGGTCGCCATTATTTTTGGATTGTGCTATGCATCAGGTATAGTGCAGTCACTGAACCGTGCTTCAATAAACAGAATAGATTTCGTCTGTTACATAGAAACATTACTTTTTCTAGATGAAAATTAATTCTATGTCCTGACAACGTGTACGCAAAATTTAATGTTGTAATGTCAAGCGTAACAAACAAACAAACTCACGTTCCCATTTATAATATTATTTATAATGTATATTCGTTTGAAGTAAAATGTTGTTAAATCACAGGCTCTGTTAACTTTATTGTATAACTGTCATTCACAGTCGTCCTCTTTGTAATAATATGTAGCGTTAACAACTCGTGCCTTATGTGAAGTGTTTTTGAAATACTCTGGTTTGTTAGTTAAGTTATATACCAGGTGAATGTTCTATACCCTTCAATCCTGTGGTAGTTAATCATCACATTTAACATATAAAATAATAATATCAAAACAAATACTGATAAACAACAAAGAGAACCTTAGTTAAAGTCTGTTGTAATACTTTTAAAAGTATGGAAACGATACTTTTAAACGTGAAAAAAATTTCAACGTTAATCATTACGTAACTGCTTATTACTGGAATGTCGAACGGTCGAACAAATGGGAAACAAGGCGCAGGCCGATGGGCGGGGCACTGTGTGATTCACCGCTTTCCTATTTATTACACCAGTTTGTTTTTGCATAAATCATCTGATGTTGAGTGTATATCAGATTTTCAGCGTTTCTCGAGATAATTCGGTCAAATATTAAGCATTTATTTTTTAATTGATTTAGAACGAGAAGCGAGTATTGAGTAATCTGTGAGAATATTGCAATTCTTTAACCAGTCATACTCTATACACACTAGCTAATTCGGTATGCAAGTTTTTAAAAAATACTTATTATAGGTTTTAGGGTTTGAGCACAGTTCATCTGATGTTAAATGACGACGTGGTGTAAGATGGTAAACACGCCAAGCCTAGAAACGAGAGGGAACTGGCTCTCAAGTGCCGCTGCTGGGGCATAACAACTGGTTATGGGCAACATATTTTCAAGAAACCTTGTATAAACCTTGTTGTAGGTGGTAGAACCACGCTGAAGCTGATACTGGTTTCAGCACAAATGGGTCGAGTTGCCCGGGGTATTACCACAAAACCCACTGAAAACTCACGTAAAGTAACAGTGCTTGCATTGTTGCGTTTCGTTCGGTCAGTGAGAGCGCCGGAGGAGCAGCTCCCCTTACCCCCATTCCCTTACCCCCTCTCCCGTCATCATCATCCTCAGGTGACCCATATTTTCATTTGCCTCATATGATATTTTAAAAAATTACCCCCTTGAAGAGCATTGTCATCCTCCGTTGTAGATATCATCATTGTTTGAATAATTTAGTACAAGATATTGCTACCTTCTGCTTGCACGTCTTGGATAATTATCTGTAAAGTACATTCTCTTCTTCTATTTTATATTTGCCAAACAGTCTTCTAGTAGACTATTACGGCCATTGTAAAGAGAGTAACGATATTACAAGTTTCTTGATATAATTGCAATGAACTAACAAGATGGCGGCCACCTTGTTAAACCTTTCCTCGGAGTTTTTGTGACAAGTCAGAATCTATTCTCCGTGGTATTATTTCCGATACACTTCATCTGTACACAATAACCAAACTATATTACGTAAAGCACCACCAACATTACAGAATATAGAATCAAATAACACAAGATTATGGATAAAATATAAAGACCCAAGCATGGCATTCCCAGATCCTATCAAAAACTCAAAGGACATTCTCTGTTCAACAAAATGCCTGTCCACGTAGGTCTGTGCCTATAAATATCTTTCAATGTGGCTTATTCCAATTTCTGTACATATTTGATGATCGCTATAAATGAAGTAAACGGGAAAAGCCAATTGTAAATACTTTCACTATAGACGATTCTTATACTCAACCCTCGTATATTTAGATAATTAATTTGATTTTGTAACCAATAGTTCTTGTACAGTTGGACAGAAGCGATTATCAAGCTGTCGGAAAAGGAACGTTATAATTCATTAAATAGGGTTGATTACTCGTATTATATATTAGTAGATGTACTTTGTGTCGGTAAGTGAGAGACAAATATCAAATGCGTATTTTTTTAATATTATTGTAACGATGGTTTGGCCAATAAAGTATATCAGACTAGTTTTTGCTCGCGGTTTCACACGGGTTAATGTAAATGTGATGTTTCTCTCGGAAACAGTACTTTTCTTTGTGTGAAAGTTATGTCTTTGTTCTTCTTTGTACTTCTCATGGGTATGCAGTTAAGAGATGGTAACGCCATCTCTTAATTTTTATGTGTATTATTTCCTCTTCCTTATTCCGCATATTTTATCTATACTTTCGCACGCTATTTATTATCTATGTAGTTTATACAACCCCTTCCCTTCCCAAAAAAAGAACGGAACGCAAATCGCCGCTCGCGCCGCCCTTCCTCTTCTACGGCTAACGATCCAAGCGCCCGCACGCAATTACGCAAAATCGATAAAAAATAGTGATTTATTGGATTATCTATTTATGAACATTTACCGGGACGACAGTATATATGTTATGTGGTGATTGTGGTGGAACGCAGAACCAGCCCAGAATTGAATCAACAACCCGCCTAAAGCAAAGAAAAAATTTATAGATCGCAAGAAGGCCGTAACTTTTAATTTAGTGCACTCCTGGTCCTTTCGAACCGTATCCTTCCTTATATTTATTTATTTACGCTATTATACTATTCTTTTCAATTTAAAATGCCTAAACTCACGCCTACTACCGCGGACGGAGAATCCACCGCCACCGCCACTTTGCAAAATAATGTCGTTATGTTAACGGCTAAACAACAAAGTATGTTCAGAATTATTCAAAATATGTATGATTTGAGCATTAGTACGGATGATAACGCGACAAAAATGTTTCTCATTCGAATAAAATCATTAGAGACTATCCGCAAAGATTTTATTGAAGTGTCGGAACAGTTAAATCTCGCCATCTTGACTGCAAACCCAAAAGCAGTCCCCGACTTCGCATCTTTAATTTCTTTTGACGAATTATATTGTCATATTAAGGCCGTCGAAAGTGAATTAATTAATAATACCGATCAGTCGTTTAAAACCGAAACGACAACGCGTACTTTAAATCAGTTTGATATTATAAACCGTAAACTACCTGCTTTGGAGTTAGTATCGTTCGACGGCAATCCGAGTAATTGGGTACCGTTTTATGAGAATTTTACAACGCTAATTGATAATAATAGTAGCTTATCTGATGCCGAAAAAGTACAGTATTTGATCGGAAAGTTAACCGGTAAGGCTCTCAGCGTTTGTGCGGGAATACCTCCGGTCGCTAATAACTATAATATATTGTGGAACGCTCTCAAAGAAAAATATCAAGATAAAAGAACATTAGCTACAATGTATTTAGAACAAATATTAACTTTCAAAGGTAGTCAGTCCCCGTCAAGTAGGTCACTAGACGAGTTCATAGAAAAATTTTGTGCCGCTCAATCTGCTATAAAACAACTCAATATTATCGATTTATCAGATTTTATATTTACACATATTGCATTATCGAAATTAGATAAAGAAACAGTAAATTTGTTTGAACAAGCGCATCGAGATATTAAGCTACCCTCGTTTGAAATGATATCTAAATTTGTTAAAGAACAATCCAAAATACATTTACTTCGCGGTAGCTGCAGTACACCGAAGACCGCGAGCACCCACCCTACTCACTTTAATATTAAAACGCAAAACAAGTCATTTACTCCGCAGTTTAATAAACCGAATAATAATAGAACTCCGGCGCAAGTATTCTTTACGCAGCATAACAATAATTATTTTCCGAAATGTCCTTATTGTAGTGATAACAGTGTACATCCGCTATTTAGATGCGAGAAATTCCATAAGTTGAATACAGTCGAAAAAAATAATTTCGTACGTAATAATAATTTATGCTTTAATTGTTTAGGTTTCCATAATATAAATTCATGTCGCTCATACAGTCGATGTAATATTTGTAATCGCATGCATCATACGCAATTACATATTGATTCACAACCTCGGTGTGAATCCGCTCCCGATCGCGCGAGTGCCGGTCGCCCGGTATCTAAGCGGGCACAGACACTCAGCGCTGCCGCTACTACTACGGGCGAGACGAGCGTCGCGTACCACGCAACAAATAACAGATCTCCGCGGCCGCCGCACGCGCCGCTCGCTTCGCACGTTCATGAATCTTATGTTCACGCGCTACAAACTCCGCTCGCCCCGCGCGTCTCATCACCTGCACTCACGCCGTCTTCAACACAAATTAGTAACGCATTTACGTCTTGTACGCGTAGTTGTTTGAATACGACCGTACTTTTGCCTACCGCTGTGGTGTATGTATATAACGACAAAGATGAACGCTATCGAATGAGACTATTTTTAGATAGTGGCTCAATGAGTAATTTTATTACAAAGGCATGTTGTGATCGTCTTAATTTAAATATTTCTTACGCTCCTTCTACAATTAAAGGCATTGGTCTCTCTGAAAAATCAATCATAGGTTTCGCGAAATTTAAAATACAGTCACGTTTTGATTCACGTTGCTGCTATACAATTAACGCACGCGTCATAAATATAATTACCGATAAATTACCTACCACTTTGATAAATAAAAATGATATTTCACATCTCAGTAACTTGTCCTTGGCGGATGAAGATTTTCACACGCCCGGAGACATCGATTGTTTGATTAGCAACGAGCTATTTCCATTTTTATTAGGTCCTCGAAAAATTACTACACCCGGCTCTTCAATAGTAGGGATTGAAACTTCACTGGGTTTCGTGATAATGGGGAAAGCGGAATGCTCTCAAAACACAGGTCACAGTTATAACCAGGCATTTCACTCGATTGCAGAACCCACACTAGAGGAATTAACTCAACGTTTTTGGGAACTCGAGAGTATACCGAGTAAAAAACATTTAAGTCCCGATGATTCGGCATGTGATAGAATCTTTCAAGAAACTTATTCCCGCGACGATACCGGTCGGTACACGGTTTCTCTTCCTTTCAAATATGAACCTACTGAACTCGGTTTATCAAAAGGGGTTGCTTTCTCGCGATTATTGAACTTAGAAAAACGCTTAGACGCTAACCCTCAGTTACGCCAGGATTATAACGCTACGCTTCAACAATACATAGATAAAGGCTACCTCCATTTAGAAGTCGATCCCGTGCCCGGTCCCTGTTACTATATTCCACATCACGCTATCTATCGACCAGATAAGATCACTACTAAAACAAGAATTGTGCTAGATGCGAGCTGTAAAACAAGTTCAAATAAATCGCTTAATGATATTTTATATACAGGGCCTAACTTACAGGCTAATATTTTCGATTTGCTCCTGAATCTTCGTCTCTTTGGTATTGCCTTGTCTGCAGACATTGAAAAAATGTACTTTCAAGTAAAATTGAACCCTAAACATCAACCCTTTCAACGTATTCTTTATCGTTTTAACGCTAATGAAGATATCGCGACGTATTCCTTCTCCTCAGTGGCCTTTGGCCTTTCATGTTCCCCCTACCTCGCAATGCGTGTCGTTCGACAACTAGCGAACGATGAACGCGCGCGCTGGCCTGCTGCCGCCTTTACCACTGAGCGACATTTTTATATGGATGATTATATTTCTTCTGTACCGTCCGTCGATGAAGCCGAACAATTATACCATGAACTCACTCAACTTTTTAAAGCAGGCGGGTTTAATCTTGTTAAATGGGTTACCAATAATAGTGAATTAAGGAAACGCATTCCTATAGACCAACAGCCCCCTGACGTCCTTCTATTCAATGAAGACACTAGTGTCAAGATTGTAGGACTTCAGTGGAAAACCCAGGAAGACGTGTTTTATTTCAAGGTTAACGCTAGCAATTCCGCATGTACTAAACGCACTATACTCTCAGTAACCGCGAGACTTTTCGATCCGCTTTCATTACTGGGCCCTGTCACCACGCTGTTAAAATTATTAGTTCAAGATTGCTGGAAACTTCAATTAGACTGGGATGATGAGGTTCCTGTACACATTAAAAATCAATGGACACAATTTCAAAATGAACTTCATTTATTACAGAACATAAAAATTCCACGCCATATAGGTATTTTTACACATTCAAAATGGTAACGCCATCTCTTAATTTTTATGTGTATTATTTCCTCTTCCTTATTCCGCATATTTTATCTATACTTTCGCACGCTATTTATTATCTATGTAGTTTATACAACCCCTTCCCTTCCCAAAAAGAACGGAACGCAAATCGCCGCTCGCGCCGCCCTTTCTCTTCTACGGCTAACGATCCAAGCGCCCGCACGCAATTACGCAAAATCGATAAAAAATAGTGATTTATTGGATTATCTATTTATGAACATTTACCGGGACGACAGTATATATGTTATGTGGTGATTGTGGTGGAACGCAGAACCAGCCCAGAATTGAATCAACAACCCGGTAAGTTCCGTTCAAATCCTACCGCTAATTGTACCTATATTTACATAAATTTCCACCAAGAGACATTCTCATTTTCATGTATAAAACTAATTAGGATTACTATTGTTATTATAAGTTTTTTTTATAATTTAGAAAATAAATGGCCTCAGTCATACGGACTGCTGACATGAGTAAAAAACTCAGAACAACGGAATAACTGTTTTCTTTTTTGAATATTTAAAACAATTATAGCTTGAATTATTTGAATTTCGTAACTTCTAAATGAAAATTATTAAATTTAGTCTGGTTTTTACGGCTATTAGATCCCCGAGCAATAATTATGTTATTTTATACAGTTTAATAATTAATTTTAAAATATGATGAGCCGCACAACGAAAACAAAACAAAATATCAATATTACATGTACACAGGTTGCTATATCACGCGTTGTTAGTCTGACGCAAGCGCAATACGTCGCGAGCATGTTACCGTCGTCAGGATCACAGAGTACGTTATATACATAGAGGTCGCACTCGTTCGTTTCAATCAGCGCCTCTATAATACGAGTTTCGAACTAATATCTGTTGGTTATAAATGTACATTTATAGCTATGTATGTATGCATACAGAGGTACTGCGTAAATCGTATACAAGTTTTTGATCATTTTTATTTGTAATGAATATATTTATCGTAAGGCAAATTTAAATCCAAGTATGTATATGCAAGAGTCAATGTTTATAAGTAGATCCGGAGATAGATACAATTGTTTGTAGGAGGCAAGACAATTTAAGGGAGCACACTCTCGTAACAAATACGTGAAAAAAGTGAATGAAAACAAATATTTGAAAGTTGTCAGTTTCAAATGTCAAAATTAATTGTCATCCACCATCTTTTGTTATCAAACTTGCCAAAAAAATTATATAACAGTGCCATCTAAAGAGTGGATTGATAGCCAAAAATTGACGAGCCTATTCCATACAAATCCGATTCTGAGAAGTGAAAATAGCGTTGTCAGCATGGGTTGATGACGAGAAATCACAACAATTTATTCGTCCAAAAATTCAAACACTCATATGATACAGTCGAGTATATACAATATCTCGCACAACTTCAATACGTCACGAGAATATCGAGGTCATCGGTGACATGAATCCATAAGCTTTTCCCCTACTGAAGATCGTTCGACGTGGTTCAAGAAGTCTTCACTTCAAATTTTTTTATAAACTGGAATTGCTTTCCATTCACTTTACTCATATACTAAATCTTTGGTCAACTTGATGACATGCTTAATTACTGTACTCGACTGATATACTGTTAAATTTATATATTTTGTAACAGTCCGGAAATATATGCGTAATTTACCCGTTGCGAAGTTTTAATATGGATCTTCATGTTATGAAAATTATTGCTACCTATAAACAATCTCAACTGGGAATATAATCCCATATGAGGCCTATAACGATTATATAGACGTTACTGTAGAGACATACTTCAAAGGCGTAGGTAAGGTTTTGTGTGTCGTCAATTATATTCTTAACACTGGAAGACTACGAGATAAATAGATGTAAATATAGAGTTCATTTAATTACAAACTGTAATATGTGTAGGATCTCATTATTAAAGTAAGTAAAATTACTTATTAAAATATTTCATTATAGATTAGAACATTGACATAAATATTGTTTGAAGGTCTTATGAATACAGTCAATATTTTCAAGTATTCAACAAAGCAATGTTTTCTTTATTACTTTTTATATTTTATTGAATATTACAATACTGAATGAAAAACAATTGTTATTATAATTTTTTTTAGCCACAACCTTATAAGGTTTTGTCAATTGACGGACTAACAATGCACGTTTTAGTATAAGAATTTGTTTATATACAGTTGTTTACTACGAGTTAAGAAAATAAAATATTTATTCAACGATTAGGAGAGACAGAATCTGTGCGAGGTTCTACTGGTATATCCGAAATATGTACGGAACAAAAGTAATATATATCTAATATTCAAAAATCTTGTGTCACGGTGTTTGTGTTTGAAATACTCCGAAACGGCTGGACCGATTTATATGAAAATTTAAATGTATATTTGCTAGGTTTGAGAATAGGTCGTAAAGTATATTTTATACCTCTAGGTGATTAGGGTGTCCCGACTTTTTTTCTTCAATTTTTTTGCCAATTTTTTGTTTTTTTATTTTCCATCATAAAATACATATAACCTCAAATTGTCACCTTGCTAATCCTACCCTCCAATTTTTTGTTCGCGATTTTAGTATATTTGTATGAACAATATCCAGATAATTCAACGGTCGGATGTTGCTGAATATCAGATGGCGTTATGTTCACCTCATCGAAATTTCTTCCACATACTTCTAAATCATTTCACTAAACGAACTAGGTATGTGTTTGAGTGAGCCTCTGAATTGTTTGGTCTCACAATTGGAAACGGTGGGAATCACTATAATCGGGTTCTAGGTTTTTAAATATTTTTCGTGTTTGCGAATACAGTTAGAACTTGTAGGTAACCGATTTCACGCAGACAAACTCGCGCGGGTCAGCTAGTTATATTATATAATAGTATATTAATTAATACAATCCTATTGCAAAGATTGCATCACAAATGAATCCAAATTATGTAATTTTTGTTTTCTAAAAGATTTAAAGTGGGAATTAATCCTCTAGTTAGTCGATGTGAGATAAGAGGATTTAACCTAATCTGCAGGATCGATAACGTATTGCACAAAGGCGTTTTACTATGGAAGAAATATTTCAGACACCACATTTTTGCTTGAGTTAACTTTTAGCATTTAGACAAACGAAAACTGCATACCCGGTCATTAAATATTATTCAATTTAATTACGAAGTTTATATCTCATTGGGTTTTTTTTTGTAGGAAAAAATCTTATGGGTTCGCTTCACCGACGACCTCGCAATGCAAGTGACGCTTTTTTTTCTCGAATTGACTACGCTATTGACCTGGCAAGGTCTTCACAGCTTCACCGTACTACTAAGGCGAGCGGTTAAGGCACTCAGCCGATTATATTTTTAGTTAACACGCTCAACGGCGCACGGCACACCTCGGCTTGGGCTGTTACCTGAGAAACCCGGTCTAACCTAGCTAAATTATTCTAAGCTATTCATACATATATTCTTTTGGGAATCATACAATCGAAATTGCATGATTCACAAACGCATACGTGTATATCAGAATGAATGCAAGTGACGCGATACCGAAATTCTCGTGACGTATTGTGCTTACGTCAGACTAGCGACGTGTCATACAGCGGCCTGTGTACATTTAATATTGATATTTTGTATCGGTGTTGTTAACATATGTTTGATTAATTATTAACCTGTATAAAAATGTATATAATTGTTGCTCGGAGTGACAATAGATGATTTAAAAATTCAAAAAAGAACATAGTTATTCTATTGCCTTAACTTTTTACTTCTGTCGGCAATCCTTGAGGATGCCTCGACTTTTTTATGCGATTAGGGGCATAAAAACTAACGGATCACCTGATGGCACGTGAAAACCGCTGCCTATGGAAACCCGCGACACGAGGGGAATCACGTTTCACGTTGCCGGCCTTTCAGAAAGGAATAGACTCGTTTCTTAAAGGTTTGTAAGTTATATCGGTAGGGAAACGCTGCCGCTGGACGTTCATTCAAATTCAAAGTATCGATGTACGTGGAGAAAACGTGTGCGGAAGCCGTTCTTGTATTCTGTCGTCAATTTTTGAATTTATTTATATAAATGTATCGTTAACGTATATCTAGATTATGAATATCATATCTCTGTTATACTTCAAAACACTATCCTAACCAAAAAAGTCTATAAGCGTTAATCTATGTTTATGATTCAACATTACCGTCTCAGATCGCCAATCTTTTACAAGGCTATTTTAAAACATATATAGTCAATAGTTTTGTAGTCAATTTATTAGCTTTAATGCACGAGTACCGTAATCGACAAAACTTATGTTTCATAAATTTTCTCTTTAATTTTTAAACAAACAATTTCCCATATTAATTAATTATTTAAATTTTGTGTTTTTATATTAATCTATTTATAATCATAAAATTGTACGAACACTAACTACCAACTTATAAAAAAAATATAGACAGTCATCTTAGGAATTCTTTAATAGATATTTACATATCTGACACCTATATATTTAAGTATCGTTTGATCAATAACTACGAAAATTAGGATACTTCGGTACTCTCCATTTTGCTATGACTTGCCACAAGTTTTTTGTCTGCAGTTTCTAGGTCCGCATCTTTTTTTGCTGTCGTTAATTTTATTAGTATAGTTAAAATTAGTTTTGCATGTAAGCAACTTTTGTTTCTATTTAACTATTACATATTTTACGTTTTACTACTTTACGTTACATTACTTTAATTGATTTTTTTTTATCTCATGGGAAGCCAACGAACAGGCGGGTCGTTAACATCGTAACATGTTAAGTGTTCACCGCCCTCTATAGACACTAACAACACCAGGGGAGTCGTAAGTGCGTTGCCAGCCTGTGTTTTGTGGGAAGCGGTGGGGAGACGTGGGGAGGGGAGGGGAGAAGAGAGGGAAGGAAAGGTGGGCTCTCACTGACCGAACGAAACGCAACAATGAAAGCACTGCTGCTTCACGTCGGTTTTCTATGAAAGGGTGGTACAACCGCGGGCGAGCCGTGCCGACCCATTCATGCTGTAACTAGTAATAGCTTCACCGTGGCTCTACCGCCTTCAGAATCAGAATTGTAGTATATTACCTTAATTTCAGAGAGATTATCGCCTTTATGGCGGCTTCATTTTTATCTTTTATTGCCATTTTGCCATAAGTTAGCAAGTACATTCTTTGCAGAATCAGCTTTTATAACATTGCGTTATAAAACGTGCAAAGGCACGGGCTTAGTTTTATAAAATTCGGTATATTAAAAATAACATTAACATTATGGCAGTGACAACAATATTCAGAATTAAATATGTTTCTGTTAGTATGATCACGTCATAAAGGTATATAAGTAAATAAAAAAACATTGGAGAAACTTTTTAGATGTATAAATATTCAAATTAAAATTACACTGTGCCTTTAACTTGTCTAAATAAATATACATTTGTATTGCCAAAGCTAACAAAATCGGTAACACTATTATTCCGGTGCGTGACTTCGCACCGACACTGAGGCGTTATTTAGAATTAGTAAGGATTGTCGACATAGTAAATGCCTTGTTAAGTTGTTTATTTACCTTAGATTTGGAAATATAATCGCTTAAGCCTGCCTCTGAAGGCTGTGAACGCAATAGTCAGCTCTAACTGAATGTTACGCAATACATTTTTTGTACACTGTTCTTTTTATGTTTACTATTGCATTATTAGTCTTAGGGATATGATTTTCGTTATTAGTAATAATGTTAAATATATTATACTTTCATAAATAAGTTTTAGTACGAAAAATATAAGAACAATTGACTGACTAATTATATTAACGCACAGCTCAAAAGTTACTGGTGTTATGGCCATCAAAATTTGCATGCGGGTTCGTATTATACTGGAGGTGAATATTAAAATAGAATTTTTGGACATTTAATCCCTAAGGTGCTGATAAAGGCTTGTATATTCTTGGTATGAATATTCGTTATTATTCCTCAGTCAGCCAGTTTTTCTTTTATATCATTACATAATATAAAAAAGTTCCTCACAGCGTCTGTCTGTCTGTTAGGGATAAACTCAAAAACTATTGAACGGATTTTCATGCGGTTTTCACAAGTGGATAAAGTGATTCATAAGGAAGGTTATATAATTTGCCAAGGATTTTTTTATAGTCGGGGCGAGACAACGTCTGCCGGGCCCGCTAGTATATATATAAAATATGGAAAATGACTGCAAGGACACGGGACATCGGTATTTTTTAGTAAATAAGTTCGCCGGCGCATCTCTTTGTGATCGTATAACTTCGGAACGCCTTAACCGATTGGAGTCATGTTTTATCGAGACGATGGTTCTAAATATCCTAAAATTTAATAGGTGACGCTGTGGTTGTTGTTCACAGTTTCTATATTGTTGCCTTGGAGAACTGATATCAATAATATAAGTTGATTTAGTACTAAAAAATCTGGTCCTGGTAAATGACCCCGTGATCGAGCTATTAGCAATCGTAAAGGGCAGAACGTTATTTGTGATAGTTATTTATATGTTAATGCATTTTCGTATGTTATTACTAATTTTTAACACATTCAATCTGAAATTACTGATTTCATCCGCTTATTTACACATCTTTATACCTTTCTATTGTGTATCCGTCACATTTGATCACCTTGCCTTTTCGAAGCTAAAATTTGTATATTTTGCATATATCTTTCGAATAAAGAGAACTGGAACTATACTTCTTTTTCATGGGGAAATCTTTAATGGATACCCACCCTGTCAGGCTGCTAAGGGTGAGTTATGTCGGATTCGTAGGGACTAAAACTCCATGGTGCCGCCGCACACCTTTTGACCGGAGAGCAACAGCTTCTACAGCACTACGTCTGCTCCTTCGGTATGATTCATCACAGCTTCTTACTTACTTAATTTTCTAGGGGTAAGTTTTCGTTTAGGGCGTTGTTTAGGTGCTGAACCAGGATCCAACTAACTTGCTGAGCGCTTGCGGTTATCAAACAGAATCCATTTTTCATCGCAGGTAACAATGCGGTTCAAAATTCCTACATTTGTAGTATTAGCTCCGTAAACATCGTTGATGTTGCGTGCCGCTTATGCCGCGTTGCTGCTACGACGGTACTCATATTCCATAATTACTCGATTTTTTAACGTATCCATGATGACAAAAAGGATTGAAATGCGATAAAAATGTAACACTAATCAATAAACAAATGACTACTTTTGAAGAAAGAATTCTGTTTTTTAAAATGAAATTAATTTGAACTTAGAATTCTTAGCTAAACAAGAATTATTTGGATTTGAAATGGCCAGTACTGCAGAACGGCAATTTCATAGGTAAAGACCTATTATAAAGACTAGCAGTCGCGGCGGACATTGTCCTGCCTAGATTATTTAAAAAAAAATCCTAAAAGCCAAGCGCAGCGCCACCTACCGGATCCAATTATGAATCTAAACTATTCTCATGTCATCTTCTGATAATAGCGTCTTCCTTCTCCACCGAATCTTCTTCTTCTTCTTACCCTTATCCGACATAAGTAGGGTCGGTACAACATGTTTGTCATGTTGTGGTATATGATTTGGCTTAATTTTTACGATCGGCTGCCTGCCTGACATCAACCCTCCTTGGGATTATTTTGTTGTACCATTGTATTTATGATGATTATTATATAGTTATGAAATCTGATGATGAGTCTTACAATTTTTCTGTAGGCTTTAGCTTTGGTAGGCTATTTATAGTATCTGCTTGAGCGCCACCACCGTTCCGGTTAAATAGGAAGTTCTTCAAGATTATGCTTTGCTTGCTATATTGCCATTTATATGTAACAGAAAACTAGCCAACTTTAGACTATTCCCGAGGACTGCATTTTTGGGTTTTTTTTCAGGATTCGTGGGTTCAGAGTTTTCTCAGTAATAATAATATAATATTAAATATAATAATATAAAATATGAAAACTATAATAGAAAAATAAATGCAAATAAAAAAAGTAAAAAAAAACATTGTCGTTGTCTACCGAATATCGTCATAAATTACTTCGGTCGTCCTTATAAATATACCTACCGTGCTATAGAAAACCAGATTACATCATCCGAAATTACAGTTCTTGAAACGCCCAAATGTTCGCCAACTTAATGGGGCAGATTTTGTTGAAACTTTCCGTTGAATACTTTTGTTCATGTGACAAAGCGATTCAAGATTACATTATACCGGCCATTTCTAGTCTGATATTCTAAACTGTCTTTTTTGCCTGGTATTGCTTGTCAATTATGAACTAATAATAAGTAATCCTCAAATAATTTTAAAAGTTTGTTTTTTTATTGATTAATATCATCATCCACGCCATTATTATACATATATAATATTGAATAGAATTTTTGTTTAAATGTACTGCTCTCCGGAACTAAAAGTCAGAGTGAAATAATAATTTCTAAGCTATATATTGAAAAAAGTCATTGGTTATCTAACATTATACTAACACCAGGAGCAGACCATTAACCATATAAACGTAAGACTGAATATAGGGTAGGATAGAACGAAGTAATAGTTCCATCGGACCATGTGGTGCATTGCGGAGAATTGAAGGCTAATAGCGGGTTAGCTGCCTTACGAGAACTGAACATTATGTAAAGGGCCGAACTGTGAATGCCTATTTCTGCAAGGTATTTAACACGAGTGAAACCGTGGGTTACAATTAAAAAAGTTTAGTTGAAATCATAAATATAAATATAAGGTTGAAATTATCTGCCTTAAGAGAACTTTTTTATAAGAGTTACTAATGCAAGTCACATTAAATAATGTTTCGAAATATATCGAAAATTTACTTAATAATTATTAGAAAAATCCTTATCAAATATTAATATATAAACAAAATACACGTCAATACCGAATTGCTATTTTATTAAAATGCATATTGCGAATAAAATGAGGCGTTTGTTAGAGAGCTCTATTAACAATATTAGATTTGTTCTATTGTAGAATAATATCCTGTTTGTATAATAAAATTTATCGTTTATTCGAACTATACTGAACACTGTTCTGTAACTGTTAATCTATGTGTCCATCCGCACTCCTTATCAACGAGCCTTATAGCTGCGGTCCACCAATGTGTATCGCGCATTCCATATGTGAGCTGCATCGGCCGGACTGAGACCCCTCGAGGGGGATGACGCCGGGATACATTTTTTTATAACCCATGTCGCGCGATCCGTAGGTTTTTTGTCGCGTCCATTTTTGCCGTTGCCAACATTTTTATATTTTTGTTTATACCTACGACAGTATATACGCAATACATTATTTTTTTCTTAATATAAGCTACTAACCTGTGCCTGAGACTTCATTCAGTTACTTTGTGCTGACGCTAACACGCAGCGAAAGTTCTCAAGAGCAAAAAATAACCCTAA
Organism: Antheraea pernyi; assembly: GCA_015888305.1. Lineage (NCBI taxonomy): Eukaryota > Metazoa > Arthropoda > Insecta > Lepidoptera > Saturniidae > Antheraea > Antheraea pernyi. The sequence continues at coordinate 407,734 of MU158952.1, forward strand.
TTTTGAAAGTTTTCATTGATGCTCCGCTCCTACTGGTCGTAGCGTGATGATATATACCCTATAACCATCCTCGATAAATGAGCTATATGACTCTGAATTCTAAAAATCGGACCAATAGTTCCTGAGATTACCCCCTACAACGTCACAGACTCACAAACTTTACCTCTTTATAATATTGGTATACTCGTAGATGTAAAAAGTAAATTTTCAAAATAAAGTATTAACCGACTTCAATATCAATCAAAAACCCATAAGACACTAAAAAGCGGAAAATAAATAGTTTATCTAATTAACCAAATTAAATAAAACATATGAATATGTGTGCTACCTAGAGATGTACTGGAAGTCGGTACCAACCAAAATTTTTGTATTACAGAGACGCGAAAGTGGACTTAAACTTTGTACCTATGTAGATGATATGATTTTCGGCTTGGTTGGCACCGACTTCCAATACATCTCTACGTAGCACACATATTCATATGTTTTATTTAATTTGGTTAATTAGATAAACTATTTATTTTCCGCTTTTTAGCGTCTTATGGGTTTTTGATTGATATTGAAGTCGGTTAATACTTTTTTTTGAAAATTTACTTTATTTTTCCATTTTTAGTGTACATCAATATATTTTACTAGCAGTGCCCGCGAACTCCGTTCCGCCTTAAGTATATTAAAATATGCGCATTTTTGCGGTATGGTATCTATCGGTATGGTATACGAGATGGTTTCAATTGGTTGTACAATAAGTAACGTTTGGTACGAACGCAACCTAATCAATAATCCGCGATAGTTTCATCCACCAACTCGGCTACCATCGCTTCACATATAATACACCTTAAGTAATGTAATTACAATGCTTGCGTCATGTTGCAACACAGCAACGAACATAACCACATTAGGCTCCTAAGAATTGAAGAGTTTTTTTAATAATATTGGTGGCAAACGAACATACGGGTCACCTGATGGTAAGTGATCACGGCCGCCCATGGACAATTGCGACACGAGAGGAAACACAGATGCGTTGCCGGCCCTTAAGAAAGGAGCAGGCTCGTTTCTTGAAATTTTTCTTACTTTGTCACGGATCCCATAATCAGAACCTAACCAAACTCTCATCAAACTACCCTTGAAGTACATCCTTTCCAACAAAAAATGAATCATCGAAATCGGTTAACGTGATATTGAGTTATTCGTCTATTTGTCGTGTACATACTTAATTCAAATTTAAAACTTATACGATTTGCACTGGATCCCGTTGTCGGAACTGGACCAAATTGAAATAGGACCACACGGGAAGTACCAGCTTTCAAATAAATAAAGAATAATCAAAATCGGTTCTCCCAGTCCAAAGTTATGAGGTAACAAACAAACTAAACAAACTACAGCTGACTGGTTGTCCGTAACAATGTACGTATATTTACATTTTTTATAGCCTTTCTCTTTATACTTTCAATGTCACGTAGTGGATTATACGAGTAGTAGTTGTTTGTTAGCTTTCTACCATTATTATATTCGTGAGTGTCAAAAGGATCCTTTGAGACGTCTTTACAAACGGTTCTTGTATACATTTACTCCTCAGTCCAAGTGTGTGCTTTTTCGAGTCTCCAGACCCTTTACTTAGTGAAAGCGAACTGGATAATAAGGATTGTGTTACAAGTAAATATTTAACGAGACTACTGCATTATAAAATGTCTGCTGTATGTCTACTTGTAATTTGTAGATAAAAGCTTTTTAAAATGAATATAAAAGTATGATATAGATGATATATAAATTAAAAAAACAATTTTTGCATGTCGGTCTGTTTGTTTCGGTTGATATTCGAAACAGTTGGACTAATTTTGACGGAACTTTTACTGGCAGTTATCTGATGTTATATGGAGTATCTTAGGCTTAGTTTTATTTTAGAAAAATAATTAGGTTTCCGTGCAAATGTTATTTAATTATTAAGATAGAAAACCTAGCCAAAGCCGCTGGCGTCTTTTTTATATTTATAACTCGGTCTAATACTTTTATGATAAGCAAAATCCTATATTCTAAATTGCTCGAACTGCCCGTTTTTGTAATACAAGTTCAGTATATACCTCAGCTGTTGTCTCTATAGTAAAATAACATAAGACATTAAGGTATGGAAGTGAGCGAAATAGATGAACATGACTGTGCCGATATTTGTTAACTAACGAATCTTACGAACTGTCACTTGAAGCAGAACTTAATCCTAATAACAGTATTGAGCCGTTAGTATGTTAAGACATTTTTTAAATATGGTACGACAAAGTGACGGTACCATATTTGATGGTAAGGATAGTGTAATCAGTTAAGAACGGCGAACATCGAGAAGGTTGAATCCATTGCCAAACCTTCAAGAATTGAGCACACTCATTTCTCAACGCATCTGCAACGCAATCTCCCTCGTGTCTCAGGTGTCGATGGATGACGGTAATTATTTAAATCAGGTAACTCGCATGTTCGTTAGCCAACAATCACGTTAAAAAAATGCATTTTTTTTTTAATTGACCAACGCTAATGATCTAGCTGACCTGTAAGGTTGAAACCTTACAACCAAACCAAACCAAACCAGTGAACTGCACTCCTAATACCATACCGTCATACCGGCCTGTAACTATACGTACTTTTTTTTTTATTGTTGCACGGTAAAATGACTGCCTCGTGCCATCAGGTACCAGGTACCATCAGGTAAGCACAGTACAATCCAAAAACAATGGCGACCACCGAGTGACACACTATCCATCGCCGGTCGCCGCGGTCATACGGGCCTGTGAAAATCTGGATATGCGGAGGCTGATCCTAAAACGCGACCCGCACAAGCAAATCACTATGAAGGGCTTTTTCGCCATATACATAGTGGTTGCGACCCAGTCGGGCTGTAAAACCCTACCACCTTTTCGCCATTGCCTCGTTTGTTATTCAGCAGGGTGCACCACGCGCAGGTGAGGTTGGCTTGGATGTCTCAAGTCTTAGATGTTATTTGACACCCCTTACACCCCAAACATTCCTCTTGATAAGGGATGTAATAAAAAATGTAATGAAGGTTTTTATATTTTGAACCACTTTGTTGTAGCAAGAAGTACTATCGCGTCTATTCCTAGAATAATAACGGGTATGTCTCGGGAGCTTACTGAGATAATGAATTTACCAACCATGATTGGAAAATTTAATACTTCGCCTCGGGTATTAAATTCACTTTCCAGTATACGTCTATTGGCTTGGATCTCTGTGATTTTATAGAATAGTGTAAACAAGATTTTTTTTTCTTACTTAAGATTTTTTTACTTCTTAATACTTTAATTATTGTGTATTTATTAAAAATAATTTGAATAGTAACCAAGTTCAGAGACGGTAGAGCCACGCTGAAGCTATCCCTGGGTTCAGCATAAATGGGTCGGCTCGTCCAGGGTAGTACAACACTCCCACAGAAAACCGACGTGAAGTAACTGCAGTGAAGTGACAGTGCTTGTATTGTGGCATTTCATTCGGTTAGTAAACCGACTTGAAGTAACTGAATTGAAGTGACAGTGCTTGCATTGTTGCGTTTCGTTCGGTCAGTGAGAGCGCCGGAGGCACCTCTCCCATCTATCCATCCCTCCCTCTCCTCTTCCCCCCAAACACAGGCTTGCGACTCCCCTGGTGTTGCTAGTATCTATGGACAACGGTGATCACGTAACATAAGGTAACCCACCTGTTCGTTTACTTCCTGTAGTATAAAATAAAAAAATATTAACACGATAAGTAGTCTGTGTAATGTTATAACGCGTTCAAAATCACAAAGGACTGTAAATATACTGAGAACCAACATTTCGGATGGAATTACTAATATGTACTAATATACTAATGGGTAGCGTGGTTTAACTTGATTATTTTCCTATTCTTGACTCTTGATACTTCACGTCGCGCCAAATGGCTTCCTTGCACTATAATATCTTTCTCGTTTATTTTACTCGTATTTTCTGACCTACATTTTGTATCATAATTGCTCCACTCATTATGCTTTTCTCAGTAAATCAGCAATAAAATGTAATCATATTTTTTCTAATTAGTTTTGTAGTTCCACAGATTATTTCAAACACATTCAAATAGTCGTATGGGATTCGTAATACTAGTTAGAAGCCAGCTCAAAATTTGATGATATTATAACTATAAAGCTGTGGATACGTTACCTACATGATATTTTGACGAAACAAATGGCACGATAACGCACACATACGTAAAGTAATATTGTAACGCCATACTGTCTTAGATAAAACGTTGAAGTAAGGTGATATATTCTTAATATCGGTGGTGAAAAAGAAATAGTTATGTGTTGCTTAGATACGGGCGGATTTACGGATTTACCCATCAAAAATAAGCTATAAATTTTAACAAGGCGCTGTCCAAGCGTATTTGACGTATCTACAGCTATTTAGTTATAATATCATTGGCCTATAGACTTTTATTTTTGCCCGTATCATCACCGGCAGTCTAAAAGATTTAAGTATTTTTTTCATTTATAAAAGAAAATGAAAATGAAAAAGTCTCTATTTAAAAGAAATGATGTTTCTAGGTATAAAAATTATCTGTACACACACGTACTTAAATCAAATAAAATCAAAATCACTTTATCCAATTTAGGCCCTAAGAAGGCACTCATGAACGTTTAAACTACCACCAGAGCGGAAAACAACCCAGTCATCGAGAAGAACCGGCAAGAAACTCGATCTGGTTTATCTTTTTAACAAATATATATAATATTTATAATAATAATATATTCTATATAATAATAAATGTCACAAACGTTTTCAATGGATGCACAGAGATGAGTCAATTCATCACCATCGTTCACATATTACTAGACTAGACACATATTGCCAAATCGCGGGTGATCGACCTAAACCAAGTTACCAAATTTGTATCGTGTTTATACATACCATAAGTGAGCCAGCTGGATTGGAATAAAATAAAATAAAAAAACATTACAAAAAAGACACGCTAATACTACAGTGAGCTGGTGGTTCACAGTGATAGGTCCCATTCATTGTCATAATATTATTTAAACGTCATTTAATTAATTAATTGGGTTTAACGATCAAAAGAGTTACGATAAAAGGTATTAATATTATTCGTTTTATGTCTGCGTCTGCGGGGTGTTATAACTCGTTGATATTGCGATCGTAAGATTAGTCCGAAATAAAAGGAACTAAGCCATTAGGGCCAATTGTATTAGTCCATAGGCTGTGGTAATTTGGAGATAGCGAATACTCGGCTTAATTAATGAAAGTCGTTTAGATTGTCGATATGTTGACTGTTTACTTTTCTACCATAATTTAACACGGACACTCCTTAGGTAATTGCTATCAGTATTTTCGCAGGACGTGGAGCTTCACACTCCTTTCATTGAAACGACGGCGGCATAGATAAGGACGTGAGGAATAGAATAAAAGCAGGGTGGATGCAATGGCGAAATGTATTTGGGATAGCTTGTGACCCACGAATGCCTTTGAAACTCAAGAGGAAGGTTTATATAACTATTAAGACCGGTCATGCTGGGCTACGAAAGAGACGGCTGAGAGAAAATTACGTGTGGCAGAGATTCGAATGTTAAGATGGATGTATGGTGTGACTAGAATGGATAAGATTAAGAATGAGTATATCAGAGAAAGTTTGAAAATAGCCACTGGTGCTAGAGAAGTTGAGGAGTAATAGGTGAGCATGGTATGGGCATGTCATGAGGAAAGATGAAAACCATGTAACTAGAAAAGCTTTGTATATGACGGTGGCTGGATATGCGAGTAGAGGAAGACACAAATAGGTATGGATGGATTGTGTGTAAAATGTGTGAATACTGAGGTGATATCTGACGGGAGAGGGTGGAAAAAGAAAACATGTTGTACCGACCCTACTTAGGTGGGATAAGGGTAACAAAATGAATGAATAAAGGTTTACATTCCGCTCAATTTAATCTGAAATTGATCAATATTATCTAGCAAATCAGAACAGGAACGACAAGATTTAACTTTTACCTGCATATTTCCACACCATTGAAATAATAATTTTTTAGCGCTGTTACAGATTGCTGTAGTTGGTTTGCACGTTACTTAGATAATCTGTAGAATTATTGCCCGGTGATCGAAATTCTACCTAATACTAGATATCATTATCTATATTGTGTATTGTACAATATTGTGGGTGAGTATGTGTATTGCATAGTATTGATGTAAGCAGCTTAAAATATGAGGAATAGATAATAATAAATAAAGACTTTGATACGACGATAGTATAGTAATACATAGTAATAAAACGAACTATTTTCAGTTTTTTTTTATTGGTAGCCCTAAAATTCGTCGATACCTACTAAACACAAAAAAAGGTACTTAACTGTTTCGTTTTCATCTATTTATACTATTTTTTTTAAACCCCACGGTGCCTTCACAGACCTTTTTAGGTGGGGGGGCAGAGACTGCCGGCTGGCACTGCGTCTGCTTCTCCGACAGGTGTAAACCCCTCAAGAGGCCCTGACTGCGGTCTGAGGGGTCAGAGATGGTAGACCCCTCAAAGGGGGAGTGAGTGATATCGTCTATTTATATATATAAAAAAAAATAATCAGGTGATTGGCATTTTAACAATAAATACATATGGATAAGATCCTCGGTTGGTATGAAATGTAGGAAATAAAAACAATCGGAATCGACAGTATGAATAGAATGTATTCATAGGTTTGACGAACTTACAACAGCACATTGTCTAATTCAACCATACAGAACGACTACGTAGAATACTAGTGAATACTATCTGGAACATTAACAATAGACTGCGTTCAGTTCCGTTGACGTTTCTTTTTTGTAATCTGGGACATTCTCGTCGGTTTCAAAAGACTTCATATTTTTTAGCAATTTCAAAGAAAATAAAATATTCGATATAATTGTATGTGTGACATTTCTAATACAATATTATGTTTTTTTGACATGAAATCTATATAAATAAAAATGAAGCGCAAAACCCTAAGACGGTCCAATTCGAGTAACTTTTGATTTGATATATTCCTTGAACTCTAAGGAAGAAGAATTGAAAAAGTGCACGGAAAATCCTTGAAATCATTTTCTTTTTCCGTAATTATAAACGCAACTTCAAATTGCTATTAACACGTTTATTAATCCGTAATTACGATGCATTTTTTGCATTTTTGAGTTGACGCATATAATTTTACCATTATACTGCAGTTTGCTTTAAACATTTCGCTTTCTCAGTTTGTATACCGGAAAAGCGAACAGTCTCTATTGGTTAGCATAGCAATATGTTAGTATGTATCTACAAAAAAGGTAGGCTATGAAAAAAATCATATTAAAGCGAAACGAAGTTCGTGGGGGCAACTAGTACAATAATAATTATGAATAATATCAAAAGCTGCACACCGGCGCAACCTCTACAGACGCCCACAATATCGATCAATAATCCTAATCCTATACTCGGGCCTCAACTTACCCAACACTTGTCAGTGGGACAACTTCTGGCATACGGCGATAGAGGCGTACCAGGAATCAGAACCCGAGGAGTGGCCCTCTTCATGGACAACAACTACGAAACCCTCGGCATAAGCTTCTGCATAGTAAACCCCCGGAGTCGCATTGCGGTCTCGCCCGGTCTTGCCAAGCTGATAAACGGGAGCACATCCAGAATAGCAATGAAGCGAAAAACCTTTGACGCTTTGCCAGTGATCATGGTAGCGGGTCTCACATGCAGGCTAGTGCGAATCAAAAACAAGATTATAGCACTGCTTGCATGGGCAAACAAAACGCCATTCTCACAGGCATGTATATTGCTATCCCGAATCGGTGACGTGGGATCAAGCGAACATATAACATCTCGCAGAATTAGTGTCGACGCTATGGCAGTCGCATACGAGAAGGGCGAGGTAGCCGATTTACTGGGCTGCATAAACGCATCGATGCACCATGAAATAGTTGCTTACGAGGACAGAGGCGCTTGTCTGGACTTCTTACTGCACAGAAAGACTCCCGGTAAAAACCCTACTTACAACACAGGGAAACCTATTTTTGACCTCGGGTACGCTGAGCAAAGCGGAGCCGAACGCTTACAAGCAAAAATAACAGCCGAACGAGCAGAGGCCGCAAAAACATCTGGAGAAGGAAAACCCGACAGAAGTTCATCCTCAACAATAACACAAATATTGATGTCCCAAACCCATAGACATACCAGAAATACACAACAGGAAGCGATAGACCGTCTTCGGAGGAGAGTTCCAAAGGTCAAATTTAAGCCGCAGTTACAGAAAACCAGAGCGGACATGGGGCAAGTCATCCCACCCATCCAAATTCCTGTCTCGGGACCACTGGATCATATGGAAAATGCTATACTCGAGTTCAAAGCCATACTCGAAGCCACGATTAAAGTAAACACACTGACGTGTACACAAATCCTAGAGGCCCACCATCTGGGACTCGTGGACTTGAGAGATGCTAGACTAGAGGAAGCGGAAGCGGCCATCTATAACAACGACACTGCCCAAGTCATAGCAGGAGTAATGACGGGTAGCTACATGACCGCTTACAATTCCACCAGCGGTTTCGTACTAGGGAAAGAAAATGAGACACGGGAAGCAACTCAACCTCAGAAGTTCGAAGCGCCCCCGGAGGATCCAATCGTAGTAGTCGCTCGGTGCACAAGAATCATGCTTGAAGAAAAGATTCTCGAGAGGGTAAAAACCACCTCGAGGTTTCTAAATCCAGCAGTGGCGGAAAGCACCAAGATGACACCCAAGATCAAATGGACGAACGGGGTCCCAGGCTGTGGAAAGACTACGTGGTTAATTAAAAACTTCGATGTGGAGAAGGACGCTGTGGCGACCACCACAACCGAGGCGGCAAAAGACTTACAGGAGAAACTGGTGCAGGCACACGGCAAAAAAGCCGAAAAGCGGGTGCGCACCATGGCGTCAATACTGGTAAATGGTTTCAGAGAGCACGATAAGCGTCCAAGGTTAATCGTGGATGAAGCTCTCATGAACCATTTCGGGACCATCCTGACTGCCGGCCGGCTGGCGGAAGCAAGCGAAATTCTCCTCATCGGAGATGTCAACCAACTACCCTACATTGATCGGGAAAACTTATTTCGGATGGCTTATAGCAGACCAACGGCCGTAGCTGGTATTGACCAACAGCTCACTTGTACATACAGGAACCCGATGGATGTAGCCTATGCACTGAGTCAAGTATACGACGGTATATACTCACCGAAACCGATAGTGAGATCTCTGAGCATAAAGGGCTATCAGGGCGAACAAATATCCTCACACACCCCCGACACTCTCTTCCTGGTACACACACAAGAAGAGAAAAAAGCCCTGATAAACAAGGGCTACGGGGCAGGGGAAGGATCGCGTGTTCTGACAGTCCACGAATCTCAGGGATTGACCTTCAAATCGGTGGTGATCCTGCAAACAAAGGGCAGAAGGATGCAAATCCACGATAGTGTTTCACATGCTATAGTGGCAATATCCAGACACACTCACACCTGTGTCTACTATACCGACGTGACTGATGACGCGGTTAGTAGGTTCATCCATCGGGCCATGGACGCTCCGGCGCGGCATATTGTGGATTATAACTTAAAGATGGCGATAGGGGACCGGAATGAAACCGCCATAAAGGCAATAACGTCTAAAATAGTTAAATAAATAAATATATATATATATAAAACAAAAAAAAAAAAACTACCCAATAGATGCTCACAAATACGATTTTTAACATATTAAATAAAACTTTAGCAAAAAAATGGTGCGGACCGAGAGTCTGCAGATAAGAAAAAAAAAAAAAAAAAAAAAATATCAAAATACATTGGTAATATTATTTTTATAGGCATTTTTGTTTAGTTTTATTATATTATCAAATAAACTTTCATTACCGTCTTTTATATAAAACTAGCGGATTCCCGCTACTTCATCTGCGTCGTTTATTATCTCAGTTGTTTTGTTATATCTCAATGGGAGTAGGTAGCGTTTTCGACGAAAGCTCCCAGCCGGCTTGACTTTTTCCGACTCTTCCCAAAATTATTGCTATATCTCAACCAATTTACAAAAAGAATCTTGATAAATAATATACCTAAACCCTCCTCTTGAATTACTCTATCTATTAATGAAAACAACATGAATACTCCACACACGTGCACGCACACGTACTTACACATGATAATGGAAGGGTTTTTATTTTATTTTCCCTTATTGAACTGAAACAATTTAGAAAATTTAGAAAAATACATATAAGAGTTGTTGAGGTATGTATGCTTGGTACACATATATGTTTCAATAACTCATATAAGTATAAATATGTAGCTAAGCTTAGGTTAGCTCAGATAGGTCGCGAATTGCATGAATCAGACAACAGCCCAAGCCGAGATGTGCCGCGCACCCATGAGCTAGTTGTCAAAATAAAATCGGCTCAGTGCCTTAAACACTCGCCTTTGCAGTCCGGTGAAGCTGTTACGACCTTGCTAGGTCAATAGCGTAGTCAGTTTGAAAAAAAAGACATGAATGCTCAGAAACTTTTGAGTTTATCGCGAAGAGACAGACAGACAGCCGCGGTGGAGGTCTTTGTTTTATAATATCTAATGATATGACTAGATAATTCGATATGATCACTCTTATATCATAAAAGTGACCATAGAAATAGTACTTGATAGTACTATCTAATTAAAATAAGTACATTTTAAAATTCATTATACATTTAAACTATAATACATTAAAGCTCCACGTCGCTATACTGTTTTATTTATCTGAATAATAACCTAATACAACTTATCATTTTATAATAATATAATATATAAATTTATCATATACATTAATAATTAATTGATAAATAGTTTAACTTTAGTAAATTTATGGAATCACTGAAATAATCATTATTCTCTTTGGTCTTATTGAATGTCAAAATTTTTAGGTAACAGGACTGCTTTCACTTCATGTCACTTTGCTTCACGTTGTCATAAGTAAAGCAATGTCAATGTTAATATTTTAATGTATAGTATTTTTTTTAATCGCGAACTCACTTCAAATGATTAAGTAGTAGTAATATCATTTGATTCTATTGCGATCAATTTCTTTATATTTGTTAAGTTATATTTAATTAGAATTTCAGAGCCTTACCATCTTATATAACCGCCTGTTTTTTTGTTTCAAATTTATAATTAATTTCAATTGTCATTTAGGCAAAGATTTTTTAATGTGTTAATATAATTTCAAAAAAAGAGTGGCAAATAACTATGAAGCCATGATGAAAACCTTTGATTATAGAAGTATATACCCTTTGACACAAGAAGCCTAATAAAGTTCAAACTTTAAAAAATCAATGAAGTATGGTCGAATGTCGACCACTGGGCGCCCACTAGTTATATTTATTGCGTTTAACAACAGAAATCTTCAGAATCAGAACATTCTTTTAACAAGTATAAAAATGAAAAGTTATTCAGCTGAAGTATGAATAATAATTAAAAATAAACTTTACCACCTACTGCTTAGAGTTGCGGTTGCCAAAGCATGGGCCGTCTCTACTATGGGTCGCCGTAAAGAATAAGCAAGGACGCCGAAATAATCTTTTAAACTAAGTGATTATACTTTCCAAAACCCACAGCCAATCGAATTAATAAGTTATATAAATATACAACGTGTCCACAAATTCAACATTAAGCCGGCATTAAAAGGTGGGACCTACTTATGACTACTACTGACTTTAGTCCGTCACTGTATTTATTAGTAATTTTTAATACAATATCTAATTAAAACACGAAAATTTTTTTAATAACTAGCCCCTGCCCGCGTCTTCTTCCGCGTGGTAATAGTTACTACTCTGGGCTAACGCACAGCTGACACACAGCAGAAGCTCTGAAAAAGAAAAAAACATCTCGATTTTGAAACATTTTTCATCTGTGCTCCGCTCCTATTGGCCTTGGCGTGATGATATATAGCCTATAACCATTCTCGCTGAATGAGCTATATAACACTGAAATAATTATTCAAATCGGAACAGTAGTTCCTGAGATTACCCCCCACAACGGCATAACGTCACAAACTCACAAACTTTACCTCTTTATAATATTAGTATAGATACAGACAGTTTCATCCATTTTGCATTTGTCTGTGAGTGTACACTTTTTAACAAATTTCAATAATTTATCGATTTTGAATATAAAATTGACGAACAAAAATAAAAACAAACATATTTTCAGCATATCTAGCACCTATAGAGATACGAGATCAGGAAAACGTGTACAGAAAAGGGCTTCCGCTTGATAAAACCTTTTTTGACTGACAGCTTAAAATAGATTACGGGAAACGAAGCCGGGCTTTCATCGGTTTTTCTCGTCGCCTGAGACGAGTGGGGTTAATATCGATATCTTGACATTGTACTTACATGTATAATACAAGATTCGTTCCAATATTCTTTATTTATTACAAAGTCACTGTACAATAGAAATCGTTCTATCGTAACTCTATCGAGATTTGCCGAATATTGTACAGTCTTGTGTTTAGAACACTGTAAAATTTAATATTATGAAGACTTTTGTAGGTGGTTGAGTCGGGCTGTAGCTATTTCTGGTTTCAGGCTCGCCAGGCATACCACCATCCGACACACAGAAAACAGACGTGAAGTAACAAAGCGCCGGAAGCCAACCTCTCCTCCTCCTCCATCCCAACATAGGCTGGCAACGCACTTGCGACTCCCCTGGTATTGCTAGTGTCTATGGACGGTGGTGATCACTTAACATCAGATGACCACCCTGTTAGTTTGCCTCCTATGACATCAAAAAAAGTGTGTGTGTGTACTTATGTACACGCGTTAGAAGTTATACTTCTCTAGCGTAACAAGATAAAAATCTTTTCAAAATTTTTATCTTATTCTACGTTTGTGGAAAAAACGACACTAACAATAGAAAAAATGTATTTAATACATTGAAAGTTTTAATACAAAGAGCTACAAACAACAAATACAAAGAAACAAAATGTTGACTATAGTTAATTTCAGGGTGTCGGTTTTTCGTGACGGTGTGCGTCCGCATCGTAAAAATTTACTCTCATCATTTTTCCCTAACGCCCCAAAAGAAGTATAACTTCAACACTGTGTGAGCGATGACAATAAAAGTTAAAGCTTAGTGCACCTAAGCGTTTCTTTGTGTACAAGATTTTTACGTTATCTTTATTACTATAATTCGTTACTAGATGGCGATGCATCGCATCAACTTCTTAACGTTAAACATATTGTTATAAAAATTGGTATACGCAGATACATCATAATGGAAGATATTTACAGAATATCCATCCTAACTAATATTAGAAATACGAAAGCGAGTTTGTTTGTTAGTTTTTCACACCTTAACTACTCATCCAATCATTATGAATATTTCCCAAACGTTGTCAGAATTATGGAAGAGCATATAGAGTGTTTTTCATCCAGAAAAATGTACTGTACTTGAGAAATCCATCAAACCTACATTAACGAGAGCAAAGCTGAGGGCAGTAGCTGGTTTTGTTGTGAGGTAATTATTTATTAGAACAAATAGTAATAACCGCAAGTAATTAAAAAAAAATGATACCAAAAGTACAGTTCGTGTTACATTCTATTTCAAACTAGCTTTTACTCACGGATTCGCTCTCGTTTATGTAGCATTGTTCCATGGTGAATGATACCCTATTTAAATATATTTTTTTATTTCCCTGAAAACGATTATGTAAAATTTCTTGTAGATCAATTACGTATTTCAAATGTTAAAGTGTTAAACAAATTCATATTCCCATTTCTAATAGCAGTTGTGGCGAGTTAGGATTACGATATCTTGTGATAGTTGCTTAAAATCCCTTCGATACACGACCGTCGAAGGATAACACTGGAATAAGAAAAAAACAATGGAATAACTGTTCTTATTTTGAAATTTTAAATCCATTATAGTTTGTGTTGGCGACGCACACGATAAGTAGCTCTATATTAAATGTCGATTAATCTATATCTATGCTCTCTATAAAATATCAATAAATCTATGTATAAAACTATTTATAAGCTACTTATCGTGTGCGTCGCCAACACAAAAATTTTAATTTATTCTATCATGTAATTCCCTACTTAATGCGAATGTAATCTATAAGTCACCCTATACTAACACACAATTCTATATAATCCATAATTCGGTAATACTATGCATGCATAAGTCCCTATTTCTCTATTAATCTACATGATTCTACCTATAATTCACATATTCTATAAATCAATACATACGAGTACATCATTCTATATATAAATCAAAACACATATCAATCTATATTCAATAATTCTACAAATCTTTCTCTATATCCATAATTCACTCCCTATTACTATAAATAGCACATCTATAATTCCATATTCAATAACTGTGTATTCTATAATTCCATATTCAATAACTCAATACACACATAACATACCTACAATTCTATATTCAATTTATGTCTCTATTCTATTATAGTCGCGTAAATAAAATCTAACAAACTCTATATTAAATGTCGATTAATCTATATCTATGCTCTCTCTATAAAATATCATTAAATCTATGTATAAAACTATGTGTAAGCTACTCATCGT
>MU158952.1:432556-480501 GCA_015888305.1 Antheraea pernyi
TCGTGCATCATTGCACATCACCGAGGCACCTGCAAGACATCTACCGGCATCCGACTGTCGCCACCGACGCGGGCTACCGGCGCTCTAGATACCACCTTCGAGAGTTCTACGCGCGCCCACCGCCGGGGAACGTCGCCTCGCCTCACGTCTCACCTCATTTCCACCTCACCCCGCCTAACCGCGGGCCGGTGACGTACGAGGGCGAGAGGTGTCGCCATATTGACAAGGCGGCGCCCCCAATAGTTTGAGTCATTCAAATTTAGTGATTTGTGAGTTGAAATTATTCCCAGTAGTCTGATTTTCACATCTATTGGCACTACGAGCAATAATTGTATACAGTTCATTATTTAATCGAACATATGATGGGCCGCAGAAGCTCAATACAAAATATTAATATTACATTTTGAAGGTGGTAGAGCCACGCTGTAGCTGTTACTAATTTAGACTAGATTTTAACCGTGGCTTCGCTTGCAGTGCTATCTACGAAACGGTTTGACCGTTTTTACGGGATTTTCACCGGCAGATAGCGGTTATTATAAAAAGTAATTAAAGCAATTTTAGTTTATACTAGCTGTTAACCGTGGCTTCGCCCGCTGTGCTATCACCAAAACGGTCACATCGATTTTCACGGGACTTTCACTGGTAGATAGCGAATCTAATAAAAAGTAATTGTGGTTATTCTATTTTAGATTAGCTGTTACCCGCGACTTTGTCTGCATGAAATTTAGCAAGATTTCAACTCACTCTTTATTTTTAATGAGAGAAATCATTATCGGCTTATTCTTTACAATTCGACATTATAATTATTAATAACATTAATGATATAAAGGTCTTCCTAATAAGATCTTAGATTATAAACGTATTACGTAAAGAGTTCCATAATACAATTTGTTGCGGAACAGACAAGCGGTTATTTTTTGTATATTCACTATATCTTAATTATAATAATGGCAATGTATATTAAATGTAATGTTATACAGTGTAAGTGAGTACAGAGATAGTTATATGGTTGGTTATGGTTCCATATGTGTTTCTGATGACAAACCTCATTTGGCACGCTCTTTGTATTTGTATATCTAATGTACACGTTACATGTTACTTTTAGTGGCGTGCGCGTCGTACTTACAATTGTCTTTAAAGAGCGTTTCTGTAATTGTACATAGTCTCACAATTCTATAATTCTTTAATACGATTTTTAAAACGCGTGCGGAGCTGCGGGTACAGCTAGTATGTAATAAAAAAACCATTTTACGAGAACGAAGTAGCGGGCACCTCATAATTACTAAATAGGTTTTAAACCTTGGAAATCCTCATCTTTACAATTTATATCTCGTATTTAGTTAATATTTGGGTAAAGGTCTCTTCCATCTTTTCCCAAAGATCCTTGTCCTTGGCTAAATTAATACAATCCTTTCCTATCGTCGGTATAATGTCATCAGCCCACCGTCTCATTGGTCTACCAATTTTCCTCTTCCCTTGTGGGCCTTTCCATTTTAAAGTTTCTATTGCCCATCTCTTGTCGGGGTAACGTGCGATATGTCCAGCCCACTTCCATTTATATACACATATATACACATGTAAGTGCATGCATGAGAGCATCCGTTAATTTCATTTGCTGTCTGATTACATTACTCTTCACTTTATGTATTCTCCTAATTTTTAACATGCTTCTTTCCATCGCTGTTTGGGTACATTTAATTTTTTGTTTTATTCTATTGGTAAAACCCAAGTTTGACAGCCGTATAGTAAACAGGGTAAAATACATGTATCAAAGACAATCTTTTTTAAGTGCAAACCGTAGTTCCCTTTAAGAACCTCTTTCAGTAAACTGTAAAAACACTGTAACTTTGAAATATGGAATAAATGGCTTTATTATTATTATATTATTTAGTTAATATTTAGACCTGTTTGTCTTTATGTCCATCATATGGAAGGAATAAAATACGGGTAAGTTAGTAGCTTACCAAAATATTTATTTTGTCAGCAACATAATGTTTCTATGTACATCATTTTTTTATTCAACATATTTATCATGCTATAAACAGAAAAGAGAACGTATGTAATGTACCGTTGTAATTTATCCTCGAGTTCTTGATTTAATAATAGTGTATTTTTGCTTCCAACCGCAATGTCATTGAATTGATCTCCTTGGGTGAGTACTAGATACATTTTTAAAGCCGTTCTGTCGCCTACAATGGAACCTTGTTAAGTCGTGAGGTAAATTTATGAACCGCTTTAAAAATACCACCTGGTAATGGACGAGCCGTGATGAATATTAACGTCCTAGAGACGATAATATTACGTTAATATTATTTTCCCATAATTCATTACATAATTAGTAAAAATCATACTATTCGCGCTTAAAGACAAATGTTTGACACACGCTATTAAAGATTGGTATTAAAATTACGTATTGATAAATATCGGTTTCTGGTTACTGGTGTTTCTATCTAAACCTTGAGTTTGTTTTTAGCACATCAATAATTATTGAAAAATATTTTATTTCAGTTATACATGCATTGCTGTATCATTTTTTTATATCATAGGAGGCAAACGTACAGGCTGGTCACTTGATGTTAAATGATCACCGTCGTCCATAGATACTAACAACACCAGCGGAGTCCGGCCTGTGTTCGGGGGAAGGGGGAGAAGGGCATGGGAGGGGTGACTCCGGCGCTCTCACCGATCTAACGAAACGCAACAATGCAAGCACTGTTACTTCACGTCGGTTTTCTGTGGGTTAGGTGTTGTATACCGGGCGAGCCGACCCATTCATGCTGAAACCAGTAATAGCTTCAGCGTGGCTCTGCCACCTCTATCATCACTATCTTGCGGATATATTGAGATTCGTTTATAGATAACTAGCGGGCCCGGCGGGCATAGTCTCGTCCTGATAATAAAAAACCTTGACAAATTATATACTTAAATCTTCCTTATCACTTAATTTACTGATGAAGTTGCGTTAAGTCGTTTTTGAGTTTATAGCGAACAGACAGACAGACAGTTGTGGCGACTTTGTTTTACAATATGTACTGGTTAATGAGACGAATATAATAAGCTAGTAGATACCTGCGACGTTGTCTGAATTTATATTTTTATAAATGACTAGTTTTTGTTCGTGTAAACAAATGAATGAATATTTTTTGCACTTTGTACTCTGGCGAGCATAATACCACAATTCTGCTTTTCTCACATTAATTTATATTTAACTTAACCCTTTTCTATATTTTTTTTCGTGCGTTTCTGTACCCCTCAAAACGTGTATTTAATATAAATGCATGTAACATTCCATATAAACTCACTTTATCAGCACGTAACTCCACGCCGAAATAATACTCAGATAATAGGATTTTTAAGCTTACTTGACACATCATTATATTATTTTGGCAAGTTTAAACAAAATCTTTGGAAATTATTTTGTACGTGTCATTCAAATGTACAAGATATGTTGGTGTAAAATTTAATGAAAATCCATTTAGTAGTTTTGCGTGAAGGAGTAACAAACATTCATCCATTCTCACAAACCTAGTCCTTTATTTTTTTTTTATTGTAGCAGGGCAAAATGACTGCACTATGCCTGATGGTAACCACAGTACAATCCAAAAACAATGGCGACTACCGAGTGACACACTATTCATCGCTGGTCGCCGCTGTCATGCCGGTCTGCGAAAAGCTGAATATGCACTGGCTGATCCCGAAACGCGACTCGTAGAAGCGAATCACTATGACGGGCTTTTTCGCCATATACGGTTGGCTTGGGTTGCAACCCAGTCAGACTATAAAACACTCTTTTTTTTTTGACGTGGGATTATTTATATAGGGACTTATGGATACGCCACCCTCCTGTGGGAGAGGGTGGGTTATGTTCGGCTCGCACAGACTAAAACCTCACGGTGTACCGACAGACCGTTTTGTGGGGGCGGCAAGGGATCGTTCAAGCTAATCAACCTTGTAGAGCCGCCCCCACGGTCCGCCCGGCGGAAGGTGGCCGCCGGGCTCCTACCTATAGAGGGACAGACCGGGTACACACCGGCTGCCCCCCCTCGTCCGCCGGACCTGTGCAATGAGGAGATGGGCCCCCCGGCCCATCCCCTCAGGTCCAGCTACGGTGGCAGGAGGAGTTGGGCGAAGCGCCTTCTCCTCCTGCCTGTCCATATAAAGATAAATCTAACCTAACCTAATTGCACTTCATTACTATCATATATGTAGCTGCGGTGGCGTTAATACATAAGTAACGGGTTATCCTTAGCTCTAAACTATACAATATATAATGCTATTGTCATTTAACTTTTATAAGATAATATTGTGTATATTTCATTGTCTTTGCTTAAGTAAACTCTGAAGCGTTTTACTTACCATATGTCTGGAGGCTAATTCGAAGAAACCGTACAAAACTACAGCGTAGTGCGACACCAGGTAGAGGTTGCACCACGTCGGTAACTGAACGTCGTACTTTTCTCTATTTTCCACCTGGAGAAAGATATTTTCATGATAAGCAGGAAATATAATGCGTGAAACGTTTTATGCGTGCAATCCTAAAACCTACATTTCATTAGCACACAGGCCGCCGCCGAGGACACCGTCCGGTACGCCCGGATCGCCCTCAGTGCCACCGTGCGCTGCGCACTCCCATATAGAGTCTGCGGCACTCGGCACCCGGTCCCCATACGTTGGGGAGCAACCGGCCGAGTGCCGCAGCCGCCCCACCAATTCGCGGTTGGAGCCCCGCAAAATGGGGCCCGAACCGCCAGCGGCCGTCTAGGGTGAGGCCCAGATATTTCATCCGGGTCTCCACCCCGATCCGGGCGCCCTCCATCACTATGTGGGCCCCAGGTGGTGGCCCTCACCGAGGCCCACGAAAGAGTAGGGCCTCGGTCTTCTCGAGGGCCACCCTGAGGCCCAACCTCCTTATGCGCCTGACCACGAGGTCTTGTGGCCATCATGGCCAGGCGCTCCACCTCCCTCCAGTCTCCCCCCTGGGCTACGACTAGTGTATCGTCCGCGTAACAGATGAGACGTGCTCCATATGGGAGCACAACGTGGAGCACCCAGACTGACTGTAAAACCCTACCACCCCGCTTTCGCCATTGCCTCGTTTGTTATTCAGCAGGGTGCACCACGTCAGGTGAGGTTGGCTTGGGTATCTCAAGTCTTATGATGTTATTCGACACCCCTTACACCCCAATTTATAATTTACAATGGTGTAGATGCGATATCTACATACCTATTAATCAAAATAAATATAAATTTCATGCAGTAATTTAAATTGGTAATACTATGTGCTGAGGATGAAAGAAAATTCATGAGAAAACTTGAACATAAGAAATATTGAAGAAATAGTATGTGGAAAAGTACAGAACTGTGGATTTCTTGGAGTTTGAAGTCGTCGATACGTCGTGGACTAGCGTGGTGATTATGACCATACCTTCCTTTGGGAGAGGCCTATATAGCCCCGCAGTAAGTCTTAGACAAGCTCATGTGATGATAACAGCTAATTTTAAAACAAAGAAGATAATTACAATCATGAATACTATTTATTTTCAGTGCTGCTACAAATCCTATTAAATAAATAATATAACGACGCATTATTAGAGGAATGCAAAAGTGCAAAAGTTAGTCGCTGGTCGGCGACGAATGGTGGCACTTTTCGAATGGTTCAGTTCAGCGTTGTAATTATTCAAAGAATTCAACTATTATTTGAAAACTTAATGAAAGAGTCGACGGGTTTGAATTACGGGTATAATTAATGACTAGGAAGCCAATTGGGCCATTCGTACCCGTTCTCGTGTAGAGTGATAGAAAGAAAAAACGGGCTATTATGTATTTATAGAACAGTGTCAACTGGTAGGAACTTTTTATAAAGTATTATTCCACTCTAATAATATACATATTTATTTTATTATGTTGTGTAAAACTGTTACGTATATAAATTATGCGTGTATTTTCTTCTCGTGCCGTATGATAGAGAGAAATAGAGGACCATTATGTATTATTAGTACCTTTGATCAATAATAACTAGATAACGGTTCGGCGCGAAAAATACGTCTCGGTAAATAAGAGCTCACTTGAAATGTGTATGTGAATGTGTATTTTGTTTAGTTTGTTTGAAACACAGCCGATGTAAGCCCGTTTCACTTGCCGCATTGTATTCAAAAGATGCAAAAATAATACCCGAAAAATCAATTTAACGGCCGGAGTATCTTAGTTTCGCTAAATACACGTTGAGTAAGTTATATTTGAGGCTTTAAATTAACTAATAATATCAAATTTTGAAAAAAAATACCGATTTTAAACCTGTGATACAAATGTTTGGCCTCGCCAGACACAAACACGCACAATAACGGGAAAACGTACTTTATTCATTAGGTGTTAAGGTTGAATTTACACTAAATGTTGTTTATGTTATCTTTTCATTTGTGAGGTGAGTAATGTATTACTTTGCTTGTTTTATCGTAAGTATTAGATAATATTTTGAACATTTGTGACTTTATTAAGTGTTATGGTTGTAATTAGGTTGAACTTAAAACAGTTTTAAAACTATTTTTCTCCTTTTCTTAGTAAACAAATAGCTACACACAAGTATATATTTACGCGGACGGCTTTTAGCTTCGATTTGTACGTGACCCTTTATCTAGTTATTGTTGATCGAAGAGTAGTACAGTGTCCAGTAGTAGGAACTTTTTATAAAGTACAACCTGGCCTGGTGGACGTTTTTTTTTCTTTTTATATCATAGGAGGAAAACGAACAGGCGGGTCACCTGATATTAAGTGATCACCACCGCCCATAGACACAAGCAACATCAGCGGAGTCGCAAGTGCATTGCCAGTCTGTGATTGGGAGAAAGGCGGGGGAGGGTGAATGAGTAGGGGGAGTGGGAAGGGGAGGTGGGTCTCCGGCGCTCTCACTGACCAAACGAAACGCAACAATGCAAACACTGTTACTTCACGCCGGTTTTCTGAGAAAGGGTGGTACTACTCCGGGCGAGCCGACCCATTCATGCTGAAACCAGTATTAGCTTCAGCGTGGCTCTACCACCATTGTCCCGCCCTAATAATAAAAAATAACCTACTATCCGACCACGGTGCAACCTACCGGGTTCAATTACGAATCTAAAATGCTGTTGAATCCAACGGGACACACAAAAAAAAATCTGTCGAACCGTCTCGGAGGAGTTCAGTCACATACACACGGACAAAAGAATATATAAAGATGAATGTGCATGAAATGTTTATTGTACTCGTAACTAACGTATTTAAATTGATAATTATTAATACTGTATCCCATTAAATAGCTTTCGAATTGCACGTCACCTTTTTTTTAGAACATATGATGAGTATAGTAGGTTAACCTTAAAAGATAAATATATACCATCACAGACTTCTTTGTAGATCCATAAAAGGGAAATATCCCAACATACATTGTTTAGTTATATCTCAACAGGGTTATGCAGCATTTTCAATGAAAACCCCCAGGCGGCTTGACTTTTTCGACATTTCCAACATATATCGTTTTATTTCAACCAATTTACACAAAACCTTGATTAATTATATACCAAAACCTTCCTCATGAATCACTTTATCGACTGGTGATGCATGAAATCCGTTTAGTAGTTTTTGAGGTTATCGCGAACAGACAGATAGACAGACGTGGCAGAGTACTTTGTTTAATACTGTGTAATGATAATGATCATTCATATTATGATAATATAAATGTTTATATCATTATGTCGTGTTTATAATGTTTGTTATAATTTCACGTCCTAACTACTCAACCGATTATTATAAGATTTTGCATACATGTTGTCAGGAGTACAGAAAAGGATACACGGTACCTTCCACCCAGAAAAGTCCTGTTCCAAAGGTAGGTCAAATCTATATTAATTCGAGCGAAGTATCGGATAAAAACAAGTATGGTTCAATGTTTGTCCATTGCTCAAGCTACAAGTAAACAACGGATTTTAATGTAATTTAACATACAAGTAGGTTATGTCATGGAGTAGGACATCGATTTTTTTGGTGTGGTACGGAAGTATTACAGTTAATAATTTGTTTAAATTATGTTAAAGAGTTGACTCAGCGTCAACTAAATATTGTTACTTAAATAAAGAGAGAGTTTAAGCAAAAAATATAAACAATATTTGTGTAAATAATGTTATTAGAATACATTCCAATATTGAATGGTAACTTCTAACTAAACCGCTCATATAATTAAACGTATATTACGACAAATTCAAATTAATGGAACTGTTTGTTGTTTCGTTGTCGGCTTAACGGTGACGACTTTTTTTTTTTTTTTTCGAACTGACTATGCTATTGACCTGGCAAGGTCTTTACAGCTTCACCGGACTAACAGCTTCACCGGACTACAACGGTGACGACTGTTGTTAGAATCTCCTCTTTAAGTGTCCAATCTTTTATGAACTCTCGTACTAACCATAAAATTACAAAACATTAACCAAGCCCGTTTCATTGTTAGTGGTGGCGGATTTCTAAATACATTTGTTAGTTTATATAGTGTACGGCGGCAAAATTTTCGGGAGCGCAAAATTATTCCGCGGTCAATAAAAATGGCATACTAATTTTCCCGATTTGTACGTAATTTTGTTATAAATATGGCATAGATGATGGAATTGGAAACATATTAATGGAACCTATAAATTAGATATTTACATATACCCTTGTTATCCGACACGAAATATATATTAGAGTTACTGAGGCATATATGCTTGGTACACATATATATCTCACTAACTTCTATACGTATGAATATGTAGATAGCTTAGGTTAACTCAGTTAGGTCGCGAATTGCATAAACTATGCAACAGCCTAAGCCGAGGTGTGCCGTGCACCCTTGAGCTAGTTGTCAAAATTAAATCGGCTGAGTGCCTTAAGCGCTCGCCTTAGTAGTCCGGGTGAAACTGTTAAGGCCTTACTAGGACAATAGCGTAGACAGTTCGAAAAAAAAATACACAATTGTGATCACCATTTACGTCTTCATAGTCCATCAATTTAAAAAAAAAATTGATATTGAGAATATGAACTAATACATGATTAATTTAATAGCTAGTTATACGACAACTAACTTTTGCTCGCAGTTTCACTCGCGGATTCGCTCGCCCCAATGTAGATTCGATTTATCTCTCAGGAACATTACCTCTTTCTGCATGAAATATAGGATCCTTTTATGTAAGTGACAATTTGTATACAAAAATTGATATGATATTCGGTTGATTTGTTAAGACGTGAAAGCGTGACAAACAAATAAATTCACATTCGCGTTAATAATATTAGCAAGGAAGTAAGGGTAGTGATAATATGCTGATTTATTTGAGAAATATGTTCTGTACCTATTCATTCTTTTATCTGTCATTTATCTTCTGTTCAAGTGTGAATCAACATCAAAATCAAAAACACTTTATTCAATTTAGGCCCTAAGAAGGCACTCATGAACGTTAAAACTACCACCGGTTCGGAAAACAACCCAGTCATCGAGAAGAACCGGCAAGAAACTCGACTGAAGAAGAAACTGGGTTGACTCTCCCGGGGTAGTACCACCCGACCCACAGAAACGCCCACGTCGAGTAAGAGTGCTTGCATTGTTGCGTCTCGTTCGATTAGTGAGAGCGCCAGAGGCCAACACAGGCAGGCAACGCACTTTCGACTCCCGTAGTGTTGATAATGTCTATGGATGGTGGTGATCACTTAACATCAGGTGACCCACCTGTTTGTTTGCCAGCTATAACATAGAAGAAGTGTCCTAGAAGATATTATTACATCTCACCTTATCTATACTAATATTATAAAGCTGAAAGCTGAAGGGTTTGTTCCCTGAAGCTGAAGGAACTACTGGTCCGATTTGAAAAATTCTTTCAGTGTTAGATAGCTTTTCATTCATCAAGGAAGGCAATATATCATCACGCTAAGATCAATAGGACTGGAGCACCAATGAAGAATGTTTCAAAATCGTTTTGTCTCCTTTTGAGAAATTCCGTTGCGTGTTAGCGTTAGCCCAAAGTAACTTTTCCACGCGGACGAAGTCGCGGCCAGAAGCTAGTATAAAATATAAACATATATACATATACAAAATGCGTAATACATAAGATAGATCAACTAAGACATAGCAAATATTGTAATCCAATTGTTTATATTGGCTTTTACGGTGAAATAAATTGTTAAAACATAATATTTACCAACTAAAGACCGACTTCAAAAATTGCACCAAATCATCTTTGATAGTCTTGAATTGTCACAAACCTACCAATATTTAAATCAACATACATTTCCTATATGATTTT
Source organism: Antheraea pernyi (assembly GCA_015888305.1). Taxonomy (NCBI): domain Eukaryota; kingdom Metazoa; phylum Arthropoda; class Insecta; order Lepidoptera; family Saturniidae; genus Antheraea; species Antheraea pernyi. The sequence continues at coordinate 442,852 of MU158952.1, forward strand.
AATAGTAAGGAGTTAACTAGTGTATCTTCAGACCCCATGTTTAAATGCAATACCTTGAAAATATTCCCTTTCCAGTAAAACATATTTTTCAACTCGATTCATAAATAACAAAGTTATGAAGTAACAAAAAAATATACAACCGTATCGAGAACTTTTTTTGAGGTCGATTAAAAAAATAATAAAAAAGATCGACACGGAACAAGTTGATAAAACTTGAATGAATGTAGGCGTGGACCTCTAACCGGCGCGGCGAGCAGATTCTTCGTAGCTATTTTCAGTGTTCTCATCAGTAACATTAAATGCAACAAAGTATTGTTATTAAAACTTACACGAGTAATAAGAAAGTATTAACAAAAAAGAAATCCAAATTAGAAAAAAAATCTATTCTAAAATAATGCACGAGTATGACTGACCATAGTCAGTTACCTGCTTAGTCTTAGATTGTTATACCATACAATACCTCACATACACATTTCCTAGTTTTGAAGCGATTTCGCGGTCAATGATAATGGTATATCAATAATTCTAACTTATATATTGGACGTTTATAAACACCACCTGTGATCATCAGCTACTTCTTCATAATCTATGACATTAAGGATACATGACAAAGTGATAATGGATTAATTGATAGCGAGTCGGACACTGTGTCGATCGACGAAGGTTCAAATCCTCACAGCTAAGTCAGAGCATCCGGTTTTTTTTCCTATATATCATAGGAGGCAAACGAACTGATGAGCTACCTGATGTTAAGTGATCACTACCGTCCATGGACACTTGCAACACCAGGAGAGTCACAAGTGCGTTGCCATCCTGTGTTTGGGGGAGAGAAGGAAGGTAAAGAGGAAGGAGAGAAGATGTGGGCCTCCAGTGCTCTCATTGGCCGAACGAAACGCAACAATGCAGGCACTGTTACTTCACGTTAGTTACTGTGAGAGGGTGGTACTACCCCGAGCGAGCCGACCCATTCATGCTGAAACCAGTAATAGCTTCAGCGTGGCTCTACCACTTACAGAGGTAAAACAAAACTCGTTATACTTTCAATTATAAAATTGAAGGAGTCAATATTGATCGAACAGACATAGTGCGAGATCTAGGTGTCATGATTGATTCTAAATTATCATTTAGATCTCACCTCGACCATATCACAAGCAAAGCCAATAGAATGATCGGGTTTATAATACGTACAGCCAAATCACTTAAATCTATTAAATCATGGACCATTTTATACATTACTTTGGTTCGTAGCATTCTAGAGTATTGTTCATCAGTATGGTCCCCGTTCTATAAAAGTCATATAGACATGATTGAGTCCATCCAGAGACGCTTTTTAAGGATACTGTGCAGTAATCTTGGTATCAGAAATAGAATCACTGAATACAAAGATAGACTTCAAAAATTCAATCTTAAAAGTCTTGAACACCGAAGATCTATAGCTGACTTATGTATACTTCACAAAATAGTAAACGGTACCTTTGGTAGTGACCTACTCGGGCAAATCAATTTCAGAATACCAACTCACTCAGTACGAGCTCAGCAATTATTTCATTTACCAGCAGTTAATAACAACGTTTCAAAAAACAATCCGTTGTATCGAATGTGCAAGTACTATAACGAATTCTGTGTTCACAAAGACATATTTAATGACAGCTTTAAAAAATTTAAGGCACATATTGTATTAGAAACATAGACGTATGATAGTCGTGTATCCCTAATATTTATTTTATCATTACACTAGGCTAACTGTGGTTATTGTTACAATTGATAATGTTGTGTACAATTTATAATTGGATTTCAGATTTATTATGTTATAATAGTTATGTTACTCATATAATTTCAATCTGTTATCTGTAATTGTACCTTTTTGTAAAAAATAAAAATAAAATAAGAAGGAAAACATAGTTATGTAACCATGGTTGTAGGGCTCTTTCTAAGTTCGACTTGCTAATCCCCACCACTACCATCCTTAAGATGTAAATCTGTAACAAGCACATGTTGGTGTGATCTAACAGGTGCACTTGAGTGCCAGTTCTCCCTAGGCTTGGCGTGCTTACCATCATAGACCACATTGTCATTTAATATCAGGTGAAATCGTTGTCAAACGTTAAAACCTATAGAGTATTTTTTTTAAAATTGGTTGTCAGTGAAGTTGGTTTACGGACGATACTTTTACGTGGTAACGTAATAAGAAATATTGATGTAAAATTGCATACTTTTATGAATTGAATTCGAATTATTCTGTATATGGATAAATGCATCACAAGCCGAACGCTTAGACTGATCGCGCCTCTTTATCGCTTGTTCCGCGCTCTCGCTCGCATGCTCGGCTCAAGCGGAACGTGCCAATGAGTCATGCTTTTTTATGCGTGCAGCCGGCGTTTATCAGACGTTATCACGTCAACAGAGATTTTGAGGAGTTTTCTCATGTATATTCGAAATTCTAGGTCTAATGCAAATAAATTACAATGAGAAACACAGGAAAACATTCCTTTTACAATAAAAATAAGAATTTCCTAAATGTTTTACAAACTATAAGCTTCCGAGGTGGCACAAAAAATTTACACGTCTTCTTTTGCTGTATTAAATTATAGATCCCTTGCAATATAAATATCTCCCACTAATTAAATTAAGTGAAAAAGTTGATCAGTCAATCGAAAGTACTTCGCATTTGTGTCCAAGGAATCGATCGAAAACCTTTCAAAATGTTACTCAAGTGAATTTAAAAAATCTCTCAGTTCAATTTAGCTACTTTATTAAGAGTTTTCTCCCAGCGATAAAAAATATATGGTAGGATTCGAGTGATGTTGCTGTCACGTTCAGTTCCTTCCTGTCTCGAGAATGATGTGGGTATTTAAAGGACTCAAACAACGATATAATTAATCCTTCAAAAGTGTTCGAGATTTCATAATTATTCATAGAAAATAGTAAACCATTAATGCCTGTTTACATATCGTTGGCTAGACATAAACATAAGATTCAAGGAGAGTTGATACTAGATAGGCGGTCGCTCGTAAAACAGTAAGCCGCATAAAGGAAAAAGATATGTTGTGCCAACCCTATCTAGATCGAACTGGAGCAAGAAGAATTAAAGTTAGGTTAATAGTAACCTGATAACACACAGTTGTTAGGTTTGTTTGGTGTGTTTTGGTAAGACGGGTGTGGTTAACAGCAGATATCGGCGCACAACACTTTCCAACTTATTAGTTACTAGTTGATATCTGTGGCTTTGTCTGCGTTGTTTTTATCTTAACAACATAGGTTATGTTCAGAGAAAAAAAAAGTATGTTATTACTTATAGCACACGCGTTAGAAGTTATACTTCTTTGGCGTAACAAAATAAAAATCTTTTCAAAAATTTTATCTTTCACCTTATTCTACGTTTGTAGAAAAAACGACTCTAACAATAGAAGAAAGGTATTTAATGCATTGAAAGTTTTAGTACAAAGAAATACAAACAACAATTACAAAGAAACAAAATGTTGACTATAGCTAACTTCAGGGTGTCGGTTTTTTGTGACGATGTGCGCGCGCATCGTAATAACGTCAGGGTGTCGGTTTTTCGTGACGGTTTGTGCGCGCATCTTAAAAATTTACTGTCATCATTTTTCCCTAACGCGCCAAAAGAAGTCTAACTTCAAAAAATTGAAAGCTGAAATATGCTTTCCTTGTAATTTTTTTTTGTAAACAATGTTTTTCGTTTACGTCTCCTCTTCTGTGCACACGCACCACACGGCTTGCACCGGTTCTACACGGCAAGAAAAGACACGTTGCTGAACAAGTTTTGACTATAAAAACCTTACTTTCTTAAAACTTTATATTAAATGAAGATATTATAATAATTTCAAGTAAGGTCTATAAAGTAAAATTAATAGAATTTGATCAAAACCTATGTAGTAGCTTATGAGTGACGCACGCACCACTATCATTTTATTTATATATAAAATAGAAGTTAAGTTAAGTAAAGTTATATAAGTATAGTTAAGTATAGTTGTGATGGAAGTATTCCGGGATGTAGAGGGTGTCGCATAACATCATAAGACTTCAGACAGCGGGGTGGTAGGGTTTTACAGCCTGACTGGGTCGCAACCACCATGTATATGGCGAAAAAGCCCGTCATAGTGATTCGCTTCTGCGGGTCGCGTTTCCAAATCAGCCATAGGCAGCATAGGCATATCCAGCTTTTCGCAGGCCGGCATGACAGCGGCGACCGGCGATGGATAGTGTGACTCTCGGTGGTCGACATTGTTTTTGGATTATACTGTGCTTACCATCAGGTATAGTAGAGTCACATTGCCGTGCTACAATAATAAAAAATAAAACTATGACGGGCATAGTGATTCGCATCTGCGGGTCGCGTTTCGGGATCAGCCTGTGTATATCCAGCTTTTCGCAGGCCGGCATAACAGTGGCGACCAGCGATAGATAGTTTGATCGGCACTTCGCGATAACTTTTCTGAAACAGTTTTATTCTAATGTTCATAAGCGCCTTTTCGCGGCCTAATTGAAAGAATATTTTTAATTTCAATAACATTCGGCAGTAGTAACGCGTCTTATATCTCGACTTTCTATAGGGCTCCTTTATAGACTACAGTAACCATATAGCATTTGATGATTTGTTTGCTCATTTGGTACATCACCCGGTAAAATAACAATATCATCTAATATGGTAAACATGGTGAAATATTAGAAGCATGTAGTTTTAGAATTCATTTTTTTTTTGCTTTGTATTTGACCACCATCTCTCTATCGGGCGAGTCAATCCGCCGTTCAATCAATTTCCTCTGTATCCCTTCCTAAACATAAATCAGTAGGCTATGAAGGTAGTTTCAAATATGCGGCGTCAAAAATTTGGAATAATATACCTCCCCCATTACAGGCGAAAAGCAAATTTATATTTAAAAAAATAATTAAACAAGAAATTCTTGAGCAACAAAGGTTAGGTCATTTATAATTATAATTTCATTAAAAGATTTGACGCATAATTCACAATATCAATAACAATATGCAACGCCTTTTTTATCTTTTTCTCTCATATTAAAATTAAAATTATTTTTGTATGGGCCCTTAATTTAATTAAATTATATGTATAGCAATAGATAGATATTTTAAGTTTATGTTTACGACTTGGGCGCGAAATAATAAGTAATGTTTACTTGTATTTCAGCCGAGAAATTTTGAGGCCTAGCTGAAAACCAGCGCTGTTTTCAAAGGCGGCAATACGCTGACGCTAGGTCTCTTTGTCATAGTTTTACTTTTTTACGGTTAAGGTTTTTTTTGTACACTTATACTATGGCAATAAATATATTTCTTTCAATTCCAGGCGGAAGTGCAAAGAGTGTCCACTTTAATATTGAATAGACTCATAAATGCTTGGCGATGTAATTTCAACTGTAGTGTGCTATCCTGTAAGACTTTGGTAAACACTCTAACACACTGCTATAATTTTCATCGGGATGTTCCCTTCACCAAAAGTTCCTGGTCATTGCAGAATTCGGACCTACATCAATCGACCTATTGTCCAAATTCCTTACCACTGAGTCATAGTCAGTTTGTCGCATCGCTGATTAGAACGGCGACATTGATTGATTTAGCGTTCGGTGTTCTTACAATTGTGATACAGCCAATTAGTTATTTTGCTTAGTAATAAAATAAAACTATGTGTGAAACAGAGTACATTTTCTTTGATTTATTTTAACTGACTTTCTAAAGGTGGAGGGTGGCTCTGAGTACGGTTGTAATTTTTCTAATGTTTGCCACATCGCTTTTTCCTCTATAAGCCGATTTGTAATTGAAGTGAAAACTTCTTTAGGCGTTTCGAGCGGTATTTTTGGCGGAAGATAAATTTGTAATTTCGCGTCATGACATTCTACGTCATCATGACGTGCGTTAGACTAACGACGCGATGTATAGTGGCTTGTGTACATGTAATTTTGATATTTTGCAGCTCATCATACGTTTGATAGATTAATAGACTTTATAAAAATATATTAAAAATTGCTCCGAGTGCCGATAGATATGAAAATCACAGTAATGTTAATAATTTCAAGAAACAAATTTTGAAATTTTTATTATTATTGCCTCGACTTTTTAATTGAAAAGGAATTATTTTTAAGGAGTTTCCATTTTACTTTAATAAGCATTAAAAGTAGACTAGGCAATGTATAGTGATTGAAATATTCCTAGGTTTATGATTATTCACGACTAGGTTCAAAGATGTTTTGGGGATTTTTGTACTAAATTTTGAAGTCAGTTTTATTTATGGTATAATAAAATAATTATAAGTCCATAAAGCGTTTTGAAAACATTGTAAATAATGCCCAGATCAGGCGAGATTAGATATTCGGTTTCTACGTATAAGAGACTTTATTGCAAATTCCAAATCAACACGGCAACTATGTTGGTTGTAGGATATTGCATCTATCGCTCGACTGAGGTCGGACGGAAGTTATACGAGTTGATAAAAAGTCGATAATTCTCACTAGAAAAGATATATTACCTTCTTCGTAAAAAATGCCTTCGAATGTCACAAAAATAATTACATAATAACTCAGGATAAAATTGATATTTCCAGTTATTTGCTTTATGTATTTGGTATCGTATTCTGATAAAAGTAAACAAACATGACACGTAGTAAATGTTATGTGTTAACAAATCTCTTATTAAACAGAAATACGGTTGCCATAGTGGTGGACTTGTTCATTCTTTTTAATAACCATAACAAATTATTCTAGAGATTTTTGGGCGGGTCTTAATATGTCATGCAGTGGTTTTTATATTTTACTAACGACCCGCCCGCCTTAGCACAGGTGCAATGTAGATATCCATTTTATTGAAATACTGTTAAGTGCAATTTTGATTTAATTGGGTAAGGAATAATACTGTATTGTATGAAATAGCTTGGTATATAACACATAATTATTTTGGTAAAAAGATTTAGTCCGTGTCAAACCTTTTAACCGCCCTGAACTAGATGCGCAGAACATAAATTTAGGTATCAGAGGGACGCATATAAAGAAAAAGGGGGGCAGAGTCACGTGCGCACGTACCTCGCCCCCTATTGCACCCACGTTGATATGTCTTCTGTCATTACGAGTTGCAGTACAGTCGCAATTAGAATAGTTTTCTTGTTTTTAATTACGTATTATTGCTATTTTCGTTCTTAACTTTTTATAGTCTATATTTGTTACAAGCTGTACTCGCAGATCCGCACGCATTTTTTTTAAATTGTATTAAAGAAATATAAAATTATGAGACAATGTACAATTATAGAAATGCTTTCTAAAAACAATTGTAAGTACGACACGCACGCCACTTACAACATGTAACGTATACATTAGATATATAAATATTAACAGTGTGTCAAATGAACTAAATATTTGGAACCTTAACCCACCATATAGCTACCTCAGTGCTCACTTACACTGTATAAGGAGCTAATGAAAAAATGCCCATATTGCCAATAAATAAATATAACATTTATTGCTAGTAATTTTGTAAAGTGCAAACGAACCTCATTCTTACATGGTATCTTTTGAAGGATTATACTTTTTTTACTTACTTTCTTCAATAATTAGGCATAATTGTCTCGTTTGTTAAAACACCTGATAGAAAGCTTAACTTTTTAATATTCACCGGCCACATCATAAGACTTAATTGCTTTACTGTACGCCTATAAACCTTGTCTCAGAATTGGTCAAAGATTAAATTATTTGAAATCAATTTTAGTAATGAAGTAGATGTCGATCGGTGTAGCTATATATCCCATCAAAAACATAAATGTGAAACGAGAGCCAAGTTCGATATTATGACATACGCCTTGGTTGTTGACTTCAACGACAAAACAAGTGAGATTTAAATGGGTGCCACGTCACAAAAAATACACAAAATATATTATAAAAACTTAAAATATCATTTCTGCTAAATAATGATAAAAATTTACTAGTTTTTGATTTTTTCCTTTGTATTCACACGACTACCTACCAAATTTGAACGTTCTAGGTCATCTGGAACTGGTATAGAATTTTTGTACGTTAATATTTAAATAACTGTTTGAGGTGTGTTAATACAATTTGGAGCACATATGTATCTCGCAAGTCTCAATATATGAGCCAAATTTGTTTATGTGAAATAGTTTTTGAGATATGAGGCGGTCAAATGTGGCTTCAAATAGTTCTTGTAACACGGTACCACGCGCTCGCTATTCTGTTAGCTTGGTTTGACATGCTACCGCGAGTCTATCTGTATTAAACTTAATTACCTACATAGGTTATTATGTCAAATATCCTTTAACAGATAAAACATCCTTTAACTATTAGATTAAGGAGTCTAAAAATCTCTTTGTACAGATGTCTTAATGGTGGTAGAGCCACGCTGAAACTATTACTAGTTTCAGCCATAATGGGTCGGCTCGTCCGGGGTAGTACCACCCTCTCATAGAAAACCGACGTGAAGTAACAATGCTTGCATTGTTGCGTTTCGTTCGGTCAGTGGGAGCGCCGGTGACCCGTCGCCCCTCCCCTCTCTCCCTCTCCTCTCCCTCTCCTCTCCCTCTCCTCTCCCTCTCCTCTGAGCCAAATTTGTTTATGTGAAATAGTTTTTGAGATATGAGGCGGTCAAATGTGGCTTCAAATAGTTCTTGTAACACGGTACCACGCGCTCGCTATTCTGTTAGCTTGGTTTGACATGCTACCGCGAGTCTATCTGTATTAAACTTAATTACCTACATAGGTTATTATGTCAAATATCCTTTAACAGATAAAACATCCTTTAACTATTAGATTAAGGAGTCTAAAAATCTCTTTGTACAGATGTCTTAATGGTGGTAGAGCCACGCTGAAACTATTACTAGTTTCAGCCATAATGGGTCGGCTCGTCCGGGGTAGTACCACCCTCTCATAGAAAACCGACGTGAAGTAACAATGCTTGCATTGTTGCGTTTCGTTCGGTCAGTGGGAGCGCCGGTGACCCGTCGCCCCTCCCCTCTCTCCCTCTCCTCTCCCTCTCCTCTCCCTCTCCTCTCCCTCTCCCTCCCCTAACCCTTCCCCCAAAGGGTGGCAACGCACTTGCAACTCCTCTGGTGTTGTTAGTGTCCATGGATGGTGGTGATCACTTAACATCAGGTAACCCACATGTTCGTTTGCCACCATAAAAAGAAAAATCTCTTTGTACAGTTTTAGAACACTGTTATTAAATGTATTACAAATGCATCTACTATGCAGTTATGAGGAAAACTCGGTCTTAAATAAAGAAGTTAAAATTAATTCAACGAATAAACATTCATTGGAAACATATAACTATACCAATAATATTTAAAATAAACTCCAAGCCTCGAGGGAATTTCGCGAAGATATAATATAACATGAATGTTTCAATAGCATGAATTTGAGGCGAATTATGTACATATTTATTCGGGTGTGTAACGTTATAACACAACTGAATAGGTCGAAACGAAGTTTGTTATAAGTTTATACATAGTTTAAATGAATGAGAGTACTCCCCTTTCAGTATGAAATTCTACGCAGCTTGTTTACATATAACTAAAACAATTTATAATTAACCCTAAATAGATTTATGTACAATGACTTATTATTATGCTAAAGCAAACAGTATATCAAATAATAAATCATAATATTATATGGTTAAATATTTTGGAAATGTTGCATATTTTTCGAGATACTTATTCAACTTGTTTTAGTTTGTTGGAAAGAGTTAGCTCGCGCTTTAATATGGTCGCTATCTTCTAATGACATGCGGATATCGATCCAACACAATTCAATTGACCAGCTGCTTCCGAATAATCAAATGTCCTCTTGTCTAATCGTTTTCTTGGTCTTATTGGTCCAAAACAAGTGCCGGATTGACAACGCTTCCGTAATCACATATAATTTTGCATGATTTTGTACATATACAACTTTATATATAATGTTTCGGTGTGTATTGATATAATTTTTTGTACTTATGTAGCCGCCTGGATGGTTTTTAGCCAACCATGAATGTAGTAGATGACGCTGTTTTCGAGAACCTGAAAGCAGGACGTCTATCTATCGGGTCCGTTAGTTTTCACAGAATATTGTCTAATCAAATTTACGGAACAAGACTGCAAGTCACTACATTTCTTTTATATAGGATTTCCCAAATAAACCTTGGACATGTATATACGACAAATGAATTATATTGGATAATTTAAAGGATGTTAGTTTAGAGGTTCGCTTCAATCGAATAATTCGAAGCTTAGAATGTGTTTCCAGTGTCAGTTAAGAAAAACTTCACGGTTAAATCATAGCATAGTGGACATTTGTTAAATATTTACACCCCAAGCCAAACGAAGGAGCTAGCCGTGGACCGCAGTAAATGGTGTCGCCTAATTGAACGAAAGTCAATCAAAGTACGATACGACCTGGTTTCGTCAACTAGGAGAAAAACGAGCAGGCCTTCAACCCCCGTCCACCTGGGGGTACATATATACATACTTGGCGAATCTGCGGCCGCGCGAACCGTTCTCGAATCGATCTTGTCAACCACCTACGAAAGTACCGCCAGAATGCTACTTGAATCATCAGTTAGAGAGGAAAAAGCCTATAACTAGGTGGACATTTGCTAAGAGTAGTCACCGTTTAAAAATCTACTGCTAGGCTATACTGCCATAAATTAAAGGAGTGCATGTAACTAACACACAAATCGGAGATTAGTAGATTCTGCAGCCTATGCCTTTAGCGAAGTACTTTTAACTGGCTATTTTGATTAAGTTATTTAATCGTATGGCTAAACAGAGTGTCCATCTTTTACTATCGTCGATTGACTACTCTATTTGTATTTTGGGATGTCAGGGGTGTCAAATAACATCTAAAACTTGAGACATCCAAGCCAACCTCACCTGCACGTGGTGCAACCTGCTGAATAACAAACGAGGCAATGGCAAAAGCGGGGTGGTAGGGTTTTACACCTTGACTGGGTCGCAACCATCATGTATGTGGCGAAAAAGCCCGTCATAGTGATTTGTTTTTGCGGGTCGCGTTTTGGGATCAGCCTGTGCATATCCAGCTTTTCGCAGGCCGGCATGACAGTGGCGACCGGTGATGGATAGTGTGTCATTCGGTGGTCGCCATTGTTTTTGGATTGTACTGTGCCGTGCTACTATTAAAAAAAAATTGTCGCTGCGTGGTTCAATTTTTTTGGAACAGTGCAGCGGCCTAAAATTTGGTGTTCTTTGACACCACCCGGGGAGCATGTGCTGTGGAATGATAGGTACATTTCCTGTAGACACGAGTAACATCATTAAGTGTAATTCTAAAACAAAAGATCATAGTTGAAGTATTGGTAAAAACAACAGATACGCTTCTCTTTAGACGGGTTAGATCTATTCAGTTGCACTTAAGAGTCAGTCTCTCTCGTTTTAACATTTTAGATCACATAGTCACTTTTAGGTGAGACAGTGGTTAAAATATATTTTTGTGTAATTAGTGTAATTCGTTTTTGTAGGTGGTAGCGCCACGCTGAAGCTACCTACTACTGGTTTCAGCATGAATGGGTCGGCTCGCCCGGGGTAGTACCACCCTCACACAGAAAACCGACGTAAAGTAACAATGCTTGCATCGTTGCGTTTCGTTCGGTCAGTAAGAGCGCCAGATGCGCATCTCCCCTCTCCCCCTCCCTTCTCCCTCCTCCTCTTTCCTCCTTCCTCCCACAAACACAGGCTGGGAACGCACTTGCGACTCCCCTGGTGTTGCGTCTATGGACGGTGGTGATCACTTAACATCAGGTGACCAACCTGTTCGTTTGCTTCCTATAATATAAAAAAACACCATAATACATTAAGGATAATACAAATGGTTATCCAGCCATCGAAATTCGTCCGTAATTCATTATTCTTTTAACTTTGAACATCATTGAGATTCTCTTTAAATTTATACCTTTATTATCATTTCTTTTCTTTTATTTCTTTGAAAAATTTTGTTTTATTACGTCAGCTGTGAGCTTGTACAAATGCGTCATTATGCATTAATTTTTTATTTATTTAAATATATATATATAGCAGCCCGCTCTGATAATAAAAAAAACCTTAAAATATTATATATCTAAACCGTCCTCATGAATCACTTTATCTACTACTGAAAACCGCATATAGATAGTCAACACGTGTTATATTTTTTCATTCAATCCTACAATCACATTTTTTGACATATCACCGTTCGTATTTTACAACTGACAAACCGGTAGAAAAACCTCACGACTGCCAGTAACAATTATTAAAAGCTTGTCACTCTTTAATCGTCTCTGTAACGCTGTGACATATATATAATGAAGATATAGTCTATTTAAAGCTCTTTTGTGTCAAAACTATAATTTCTCCTTATACCCAACGAAGCTGGCGGAAATCATCTAGTTTTAGTACTAGACTAAATACTTTAGTACTAGTATTTTATTTAATCCATATATATTTATTTATAGCATATATTATACATACATTTTATTTTATTACACTTTATATGAATTTTAACTGTTCTCGATCTCATTCTCACAGTTCTTCGTGTGCATAATCTCCTTAAAAGGGGGTACAAATTTTATCTTCACGTATATAGACATCAAATAAATAATATTTCGGTGAAATCTTAAAAGTATCCTCCCTTGACCGTAGCTGTATTTTTAATCTTAGAAATTCCTGCGAGATGTTTTATTATGTCTTTAAGTAGGGTGAAACACGTTCTGCCGTCGATCGAGCGGAAATTTAGAAATAACTTTATTTCCGTAGGTTTTTATCTAACGAAACGGTTTTAGTTGCGTTTTAAGTAAATAAAATGAGGGTGACAGAGTCAAAAGCTGTTATTTTCACTTCATTTCCTATCGTATGTAGTTTGGATAGTGGTTGTATAGCATTTATCGATAATATAATAAATACCGTATCTAATTACATCGTGTTTAGAAAATTTATAAAAACCAAATTTATTTGTCCGTGTTGTAAATCGAAATGCACACGCAGAGAATATTTTAAATTTATCGAGCAACGACAAATTAAATAATTTGGAATATATATAAATGAATACAACATTCCTTAAGTTCAACTGTGATTTATAACTTTTTATTTTCATATGGATAACGTTTTATTAAATAAGTACATAATTGTGTTGTTACAATTAAAAATAAGCTAAATCTAATTTTAGCCGTTCCTAATATTTTACGTTATTTTTCAAGATCTTCAAATTTAGTACATGTAAAAATATATAATAAATATAAAATATTAAAAAAATATATAAAGACCATTAAAATAAACTAGAAAACTGATCATCGACAAAATTTGATCTTCATTCTCAGTAGTATGTAGTAACTGGAGATATTAAAAAAATTAAACATGTTACATGAACGATTAAAATTGGATTTAACTCATTTTGAAATGTAAAGACACAATTATACATTTTGAATTTTTTGTTGTTATACCTACTACACAACTACTACACGTTTACTACACGTTCTATCAAAATAATCAATTAATACAGTCGAGAGGACGTTTTTTACCTACACATCGTCATCCAAGCTCGGAAAATGTAAATACCACAACAAAAGTCACCCGGACGAGCCCTATTCATAAAACTGGCTTCCTTTTTTTGCTTGTGATCTTGTTTTATCTTTTTAACCGACTTCGAAAAAGGAGGAGGTTACTACGTTCGGTTGTGTGTGTTTTTTATGTATGTTAATCGATATCTCCGTCAATTATGAACCGATTTTAATGATTCCTTTTTTATTTGAATCGATTATATTCAGAGGTGGTCCCATATAAATTTGAAGAAATTATTCAACACCTAAGGGGGTGAATGATTTTCACCCACTTCATATTTACGTATTTTCGTGAAATAGGAACCGATTTATTATACCCATTAGAAACCGGATATATTTATGAACTCTAAAAATAGAGAAATAAATTTTTTTTCCAAAAAAAAATAAACCGTCTTCGTGTTGAAACACAAATAAGGCACTAAAAAGCGATTAATAACTGAATAATTAAATTAACCAAATTAAATAAAAAATATTGATATTCGCGCTACCGAATATTACATTTGAAGTCGATGCCAACCTACAGTTCAAATTTGTTGCAGGTAATAAAATATGTATAGTATACAGATATCCATCATGGGACACGAGAGTGGACCAAAACTTTGTATGTAGATGATATGAATGTAGGTTGGCATTGACTTTAAATATATTATTCGGTAGCGCGAATATCAATATTTTTTATTTAATTTGGTTAATTTAATTATTCAGTTATTAATCGCTTTTTAGTGCCTTATTTGTGTTTCACATCGAAGGCGGTTTTTTTTTAATGTCATAGTAGGCAAACGAACATGTGAATCACCTGATGTTAAGTGAGCACCACCGTCCATAGACACTTGCATCACCAGAAGCGTCGCAAGTACGTTGCCACCCTGTGTTTGGGGGAGGGGGAGTGGAGGTGGGTCTCCGGCGCTCTCACTGACCGAACGAAACGCAACAATGCAAGCACTGTTGCTTCATGTCGGTTTTCTGTGAGAGGGTGGTAGTACCCAGGGCGAGCCGGCCCATTCATGCTGAAACCAGTAATAGCTTCCGAGTGGCTCTACGACCTAATATTTCTCGTGTTTATAATAATTTATTTACTTATAAGTCGTAAACTATATTTATTGTATTATTCATTAATACAAGTTCTAATTCAATTATAATTTAAAATAGGATTAATTTCGGAAATTTTCACGGAATTTTATTTTACGTCTACTGATTTTTTTATTGTTAAATTATATAAGTATAACTGGGCTATAGTAATTCTAAAGATAGTATAAGCTACATTACTTTTTGTAAACAATAACTAATATAGGATATACACACAGCGTATATATTATTGCCCGCTGGCACGGTGGACTTTATCCCGCCCTGATAATAAAAAAAAACATGGAGAAACCTTCCTCATGAATCACTTTATCTACTGTTGACTATGAAAATCCATTCAGTAGCTTTTGGGTTTATCTTGAACAGACAGACAGACGGGGCAGAGGACTCTGTTTTATAATATGTAATGATTTATAAAATAAAATATCGGTAGAATTATTATATATAAAATTATGATAAAGACCGTTTCATTGATTTTACTTCAAATATTTATTAAGTTAAAAAAACATGAATCACTCAATCATGCACGGAAATGGATTATAGCATTTCCCAGGAGTTACCCTCTAGGATATTGCGCCCTAATAACCGTAATAAGGAAATTTATTTTTCATTCTGCTTGCAAAGATAACTTTATAGATATTCTAACTGGAAAATAAAATATTGAATATTATCATATGCGTATAAGGTATAGGGTATAATACCATTTTTATAAAATGAAAAAGATGTTTCATATTTTAACTTAATTATTAAACTACAAGTTAAGCTTAGATGTTTTAAAGGGTAAAATTTACTTTTATTAAGTACCTATAATGATAAGTGATCTTTATTTTAATATTTTTTCAATGATAATGGGTTTATGGCGATATGTTTTCAAATTGATTTACCATCGCATTAGTTATTTATTATGTTATCCTTTAACGTATAGAAATTTAGCTTAGAATACTCATCTAACGTGTAGCGATGAAAGGGTATATGCCGCACTCTAACCGGCTAAAACGTAACTGTTCCTCCATAATCCTTGGACTGGGGAACACGGATTGCTTTCACATTTCACCCGCTCAACTCGGAATGTACGAGCCTCTTATAAATGGCTTGATTTTGCGGTTTGAGGCTGAATTGATGATGCGTCTGGAAAACGTACACGCTCCGTCTCTAGCCTGTGCATTTACTGCAAAGCAGCCTGTCTCGCAGGTCTATTCTGCATCTGTTTGATTGATGAAGGCGTTACCTTGCTGAAATCTATCATTAGATGTTAAAGTGGCCCTTGCTTCGTATTTCTACCTAAAAGTGATTGGCCGCTGCTACGTCTCACTGCACTTGAAAAATTGAAATCTGTAACTAGTAATCACAAAAAGAGAGAAATGTGTATTGAAACTACAGAATGTAACGATGTTTACTATCCCGCTCGGATAGGTTATTGTCATTGTACATTAATCTGCAACATATTTTAATTATTTTTAACTTTTGTATTCTACAGCTACATACCAACAGTGTCAACCTATGACAAGTGCAACACTCCGCCAACTCCGGGTTCAACGGTCAGTTAAGGCTGCTTTTTTAATTACTATTTGTTGTTACAGTTACTAATATTTCGCTCTTTCTGTAACTAGTTTCAGAATTAATTTTGTGCATGTAGCGTAATTTTTTCTTTTAAATTTTACATAAGTTGTTATTGTTCAAAGTATCGTTCACTCCAACAATCTATTCTACGGTTGTTGCAGGTCATTCCTCAGCATAACTTGCTCGTGATGCTAGATGACGGAGTTCTACTCATTATTCTGAACCATCGATTTCATGACGTCATGACGTCGTATCGATTAGTTCACGGCTTGGCGAAGTTTGTGCAGTATTAAAGATAAGAGTGACCTGCGTGTTATCTGTCGCGTAACCCGGTGCAGTCTGCTCGCCTGTAAGACATGGAAAACTAGTCTAAAACTAAATTTGTGCTTCGATTTCACAAGGTGCATATCGCAGTCCTTGACATGTTCTCTTACCATTTGTATAATGATGCACTATCTTTCGTCTCCAGATCCCAAGATAGAGATCCAACCAATAGGGAGGTTGTCTTAAAATAGACCTTGCAATACCGCTTGACAAATAAACCCCTTCGACGTAAATTATCTCTCTTATCTTAAGTCATGCGGTCCACAGCTTATACAGGGCCCTCGTAAAGATCCTTCAAGCGGACGATTGTCATGTGGAGTCTTCGGTAAATTGAAAACTTTCTTTCTAAAGACAGACTTTCTTAATATGTAAGCAACTGCTATAAACCACGGTGCCCTCGAGGGAAGGACTAGCTGGTTGAAGTACTTTTTGTAGATCCCCCTACGAGATCTCTTCGCCAAGATAACCATTGAGTTGACGCCGATTAGGTCGTCTCCCACGAATAATCTGACACCCTCTATAAGGTGCATACCAAGGATCATGATAACACAGAGCCTTGCTTGTACAAATGCCATTTCTAATCCATTCTTGCTACATAACATAACAAAACGTGTATTGAAATGATGTTGGAGAACGTGTTTATAAATTTTAATGAGCAGAAGAATATAAATTACTTATATTTTTCTGATGTATAGGTGTAGAAAAGTGTATTTTAAATATTTGGTACTTAGGCACATACGTACCTAAAGTTACCATACGTACATGCATTTAATCTTTTTTACAAGCCAGACTAAGTACTTTATCATAAGGATTCATTATATATGAACTATAACAGCGCTGCTCTCTAGTAATCTGTCCTATAATTATTTTCTCGATAAATTTGTATAAGTAATCAATTATTTTAGTAAATTTAATTTAAATTAAGATAAAAGATGATCTTACAGCTAATAAAATTACAAATATAGAAGAAATAACATCGATAAAGCCATTTTAAATGTTCACACAGACATACAATAATATAATTATAATACATGAACTCAGTAGGTAGAATTATTAACAAAACAGACTGTTGATAACTTTGAGACCCCGTGTGAAAGAGGTCTATATCGTAAATTTCGTGATGCTGTTAATTTGGATGCTAGCTCAAACTAAAAATGAGTTTTCTCGATATGATGATTCCACCGCTAGTAATATTTAAGAGATATAATAGTAATATGTCAGCGATTCGTCTACGTTTATGAAGAGGAAGAATATGATTGTAATTTAATATAACTACGTCGGTATTCTTTAGAAGTAGATTAGGACACCAACGGTTGTGTAAACGACTTAAACATATGGTTCTATAAAAATCTACCAGATTCTATTTGATTGTTTCTGAAAATAATTCCATATATCCAAGAGATAGTTTGTTCAAGTAAGCATATTTTATTCGCATCTATAAAATGTATCGTAATTCTTTGGGTAACTGTTACACAGGTTGCTGAGAAACAGAATATAAGAAACAATATTTAAACAATTTATTTATTTTGACTGTACTATGTTTTAAGCATTTAACGTGTGAATTTAAACACATTGTTCAATTGTTCATTCGAGTTAAGTATAATAGGAACAATAGCTTCTTAGATCTAAGGGTTATTGTATCGTATCGTATTAGTGATAACTATTTTAGGATCGTTTCAATTTCGGGGGCTAATAAATTTCTTCACATATAAAAACTTGAAATCCTTTCTAAGAATAATAATAAAACAGCAATGAATATTTATTTGTTTTTTCCATATGCATTCTTATACAATTTTTCCAATAACGATGGAACTTTGGTGAGTTGTCCTATAAGTGTAACATACACTTGCATCTGACCTTGTGTATTAGTTATTCATTGTTTATACGTTTATTAAGTGATTATTATATTAAGTGATATATCTATTGTGGGGGGCTGCAGCTGAGGTAGACACCATATTACTACTACAAAAACGGGCAGTTCGAGCGATCTATGATATGGGACCTCGTGAATCATTAAAGACTAAGTTTCAGGAATTCGGTATTTTAACTCTGCCCTCTCAATATATTCTTGAGAATTTGATGTACGTCCGGAAAAACTTAGATAATCTGGATTTAGTAAAAGACCGACATAATGTAAATACCAGAAACCATAACAAACTGGTCACTCCATGTTTCAGGCTTACTAAGACCAGTAACAGTTTTTTAGGTAATAGTGTTAGATTTTATAACAAAGTCCCAAAACACATTACCGATTTGCCGGATAGTAGGTTCAAATGTTATGTCAAGCGGGTCTTAGTACATAAAGGTTATTACAGGGTGGATCAGTATGTGAACGATAGCGACGTCTAGAAGTGACGCCTCTCTCTGTGCAGCCACTAAAAATGAATGTAGCTTTATGTGTCTGTGAATTATGTTGTAATAATAAAAATAAATATGTTATGTATTATGAACGGATAAACCAGATCGAGTTTCTTGCCGGTTCTTCTCGATGACTGGGTTGTTTTCCGAACCGGTGGTAGCTTTGACGTTCATAAGTGCCTTCTCAGGGCCTAAATTGAATAAAGAGTAGTTTCATTTTGATTTTGATACGTCCCACTATGTCTTAGATACTTATAAGAACGGGTTCCGAAATATACTTACCTACCTGCCTGATGACGGCTTTTCTACTTGAGAGTGCTAACTATCCAGATTGTCTATAAAAAAACCTACTAGCATGCTAATGCTTTACTCAAAGCGCAGGCTAACTGTAGGGACTCGAACATACGTCGACCGATGCATTGTCTAAATATGCTACCACTGAGCTACGAGTATATGGTGTCGACAGTAAGCGTTTGACTAATCGTTTGATATGTTTTTTTTTATATTTGAAAGGATTTAGCGTTTGACCAGAATTTCATCTGAAGTTAGCTCTAGGTAGTAGAGCCACGCTGACGCTATTACTGATTTGATGGGTCATGAATGGGTCGGCTCGCACAGAAAACCGACGTGAAGTAACAGTGCTTGCATTGTTGCTTTTCGTTCGGACACTGAGAGCGCCGGATAGCCAACTCTCCTCCCCCTTGGCACTTCCCCACTCCCCCTTCTCTCAAACACAGGCTGGCAACACACTTGCGACTTCCCTGGTGTTGCAAGTATCTATGAACGGTGGTGATAACTTAACAACAGGTGACTCACCTGTTCGTTTTTTTTATTGTAGCACGGCAAAATGATTGCACTGTGCCTGATGGTAAGCGCAATTCAATCCAAAAACAATGGCGACCACTGAGCGACACACTATCCATCACCGGTCGCCGCTGTCATGCTGGCTAGCGAAAAGCTGGATATGCACAGGCTGATCCCGAAACGTGACCCACAGAAGCGAATCACTATGACGGGCTTTTTCGTTATATACATGGTGGTTGCGACCCAGTCAGGCTGTAAAACCCTACCACCCCGCTTTCGCCATTGCCTCGTTCGTTATTCAGCAGGGTGCACCACGTGCAGGTGAGGTTGGCTAGGATGTCTCAAGTCTTAGATGTTATTCGATACCCCTTACACCCCTTTGCCTCCTATGATATAAAAAAAGTTAAATAATGATTTGGTCCAAGATAGTAAACACGCTAAGCCTCGAAGAAATAACTCACATGCGCAGCTGCCTGAACACATTCATAGTTACTTAGCCACAGATTTGCGACATGAGGGTAGTAGCTAGCCAGACGCGCTTAAAGAAACCCCTACGTAATAATTCATACGTAAACTATACAATAACACAAATAGATGTTCAATTTCATATTATCAATGTGTTTTGAAAAGGAAAATTTAATAATGGAATTATATTATTAAGCAGAAATTCAGTTCTCTCATAGTAATGAAATTATATCAGCATTGTAAAACACAATAGTATGAGGACAGATTTGTAAAGTTCTCGCGTCGCAACAGGGTCCTCGAGGACTGTTCGAAACAGATAATTCTATTTCGAGCTTTATGTTGTTCGTGTGACAGGTGATGAATTATATTAAAAAGAATTATAAAATATTCACCTTTGAAATTTCGTTAAATAAATACTTATTAGCAAAGTGTAACGTGCATCGACATTGCTATTATAAATTTCAGAATAATGATAAAATTATAAAGTTAAAAAACTTATACGGTTTTGCACTGGATGCCGTTGTCAGAACTGGACCAAATTGAAATGGGACCACGCGGGAAGTACCAGCTTTCAAATAAAAAAAGAATAATCAAAATCGGTTCACCCAGTCCAAAGCTATGAGATAACAAACATTAAAAAAAATACAGTCGATCTGAGAATCTCCTCCTTTTTTTGAAGTCGGTTAAAAACTATAAAATGTCATGCAAATCTTATATTCGTTTAGATTTTCTGAATCGGTTTTAGATAATCATCGTATAGTGATATTACTCGCATATGAAGAAAGTGTATCTCTCACCTGCACTTGCTCTCCGGATAGTGCTTTTGGGTACGAAATTTTTGGCCGCTATGCCGAACTATAAACTGAACCTCGCAGCGAGAAATAGAGTAATCAGTGAATCAACAATAATAAAAGATGAACTCTGTTTAGCCATACGATTAAATAAACAAATCGTGTTCTTTAGTATGTACTACGTATTGTTGTAAACGCTTAATTTTGTTTTTTTTAATCATAGGGGACGAACGAACAGGTGGACAGGAACAGATGTTAAGTAACAGTACCGTCCATAGACACTTGCAACACGAGGGGAGTCCCAAATGCGTTGCCAGCCTGTGTTTGGCGAGGGGGATGGGAGGTGGGTATCCGGCGCTCTCACTGACCGAACGAAATGCAACAATGCAAGCACTGTTACTTCACGTCGGTGTTTCTTCGAGAGGGTTGTAGTACATCGGGACAGCCGACCCATTCATGCTCAAACCAGTAATAGCTTCAGTGTAGCTCTACCACCTACAGAAAATTAAAGATTTCGTAGTTAGAATTACAAAACGTAAAAATAATGTGTTTATAGTTGATATTAACATGTTTACCTACACTATCTTATTTCTTTATCAATCATATTGATTTCTGACAAGTATAATTTCCACAACGCATCTGATAGTATGTTTTCCTGTTTATAAACAAAAAACATAAAAAATTATATGACTCCACTTATTTATTCACGGTATATATAGTTTGAAGGCGCTCTCACTGACCGAAGGAAACGCAACAATGCAAGCACTGTTACATCACGTCGGTTTTCTATGAGAGGGTGGTACTACCCCGGACGAGCCGACCCATTCATGTTGAAACCAATAGTAACTTCAGCGTGGCTCTACCAGCGGTAAAAATGAATCAGAAATAAGAAAACATGAATCAAAAGGGCGTGTGTGTACCTTTGAATCCATCGCTATATTTTACATGGCGGTAGGGCTTTTTCTAAGTCCGCCGGACTAGTTACCACAGTCAAAATGAAAATCTGTCGCTAAGCACATGTTGGTGTGATCTAACAGGTGCACTTGAGAGCCAGTCCCCTTTAAGTTTAATGTGTTTACCATCTTAGAATACGTTGTCATTTAACATCAGACGAGTTTGTGCAGAAGCACTAATACTTATAAAGCATCGAAAAACGACGAAACATTGAACGGAAAAAGAAATGTTAACGACAAACTTTTTTAAAGGAGTTTTTGGCGGGATCTTGGTCTGTCATGTAGTTGATTTTATTTTTATTCATAATCTTGTGTTACTTGACTCTATATTGTGTAAAATTGGTGGTGTTTTATGTAATATAGTTTGTTGATTGTGTATAAGTGAAGTGAATGGAAAGTAATACTACGGACCATGAATTCTGAGATGCCACAAAAATTCCATGGAAAGTTCTAACAAGTTGGCTGCCATCTTGTTAGTTCATTGAAATTATATCAAGAAACTTGTAATATCGATACTCACTTGACAATGGCAGTGATGCTCTACTAGATGACTGGTTGCCCAAATGGAATGGAAGAAGAACTTGTAATACTATTAACTACTTGACAATGGCAGTAATAATCTAAAAGATAAAGTTAAAAAAAAAAAAACTTTTTTAATTATTTGTTTGAGCCTATTCAGGTCACATGTCCTTGATGTTAGATATGTAAGTGATTATAAACAATATATAATATCGTCTTTCTAGTCATTATAGCTATTATAGAGTTGTTTAGATGTCTTAATTGAATCATTCCACAGATCACACCGCTGTGCTCTAGTGGTAAATTTCGCTCCCGCACACCAGACTAGGCTCCCCTCGGCAGTGGCTCAAGCCTAGGTCCGTTCCCTCGGCGTGGAGCCCTTGAGTACGCTGCTCGCGCGATACAGTGACACAAACTCGTACAACACTGCAACAACATTACACATATCACTTCCACACACGTGCACGCACACATGCTTACATATGAAAGTGGAAGGGTTTTATTTTTCCCTTATTGAACTGAAACGGTTTAGAAAAATTATCCAACATAGAATACATATAAAAATTGTTGAAGTATGTATGCTTGGTACACATATGTGTTTCAATAACTCATATAAGTATAAATATGTAGCTAAGCTTAGGTTAGCTCAGATAGGTCACGAATTGCATGAATCAGCCAACAGCCCAAGCCGAGGTGTGCTACGCACCCTTGAGCTAGTTGTCAAAATAAAATCGGCTGAGTGCCTTAAGCGCTCGCCTTAGTAGTCCAGTGAAGCTGTTAAGACTTTGATAGGTTAATAGTGTAGTCAATAGTTTAGTCGAAAAAAAACTTAATCATTACAAATTATAAAAAAAAGTTCCCTGCCATTTGTGTCTGTCTGTCTATTCGCGATGAACTCAAAAACCATTGAACGGATTTTCATGGGACTTTTTTAACCAGTAGATAAAGTGATTCATTCAAAGGTTTAGGTATAATTTGGCAAGATTTTTTTATTGCCCGAACCAGATAATATAATAATAAAATAGTGTAAGTGAGAATATGTGATATTCTTGAATGTGATATATCAATAAATAACACATATCTGAAATAAAAAAGAGAGAACCCTTGTTGAGACGGAACTTACCAGATATAATTCAATATAATATATATAAAACTACGAAGAGACTTGAGTTTCTACAATAGTTTTGTTTGAATAGAAGTATATAAATCTGGAAATATTGTAAGTCTAATTAAACACACGAAGTTATTCGATAGAACTATACACGTATAACACAATGAATGAATAAGTATTAAATACAATTGCTTTGGCGTTTGACTCTTCGTGTTTGACAGATAACAAAACGTTGAACTTAATTCGTCATCTAAGCAAACAATTCTAGATAAGTTGATAACTGGAGTAATTTTAAAATCGTAAAACTTTATAACTAACAAATAGAATACAATTACTAAAGAGATAAGAATAAGGGGTATTGATGTCAGGTGATTAACTTGGAATTACTTTACCTTAGAATAATAGATTAATTACTTTTTAATTGTTTCTAAATCGAATCATCTCTCAACATATTTAGAATTCCAATGATATCTTCATCATCACCTGCCCGTAAGAGGCCCACTGCAAGGCAATAGGCCTCTTCCCGAAAGAAGGTATGGGCATAATAACCACGCTAGCCCACTTCGTATTGACAATTTCAAACTCTGAGAAATAACAGTTATATGTTGTCCCACATACAATAGTACTACAGGTAGATTTATCAGGTTCAGGTTTCCTCGCGCTGTTTTCCTTCACCGTCAGCTGGATCGTAATAGCTGGACAGCTACCAATTTAAATTGGGAAGTGTACGCGAATTCCGAAAAATTCGTTGGTACTTGCCAGGATTTGAACCTAGAACATCGGATTGATATTCCACCTGTCAAACCCAGTGATATGAACACTTTATTTTAGGTTAAGTTGTTTAGATGTAGTCACTGTTATTGTAGGTGTCGCTGTCGTATCGGTTTGTTGAATCATCTAGTGTTTCCAGGACATTATTTGAAGCAGGTTTTTTGTAGGTGGTAGAGCCACGCTGAAGCTATTACTGCTTTCAGCATGAATGGGTCGGCCTGCGACGTGAAATAACAGTGCTTTCATTGTTGCGTTTCGTTCGGTCAGTGAGAGCGCTGGAGGCCCACTTCTCCACTCCTCCTCCTCCCCCCCTCGCCCAAACACAGGCTGGCAATGCATTTGCGACTCCCCTGGTGTTGCTAGTGTGTATGGACGGTGGTGCTCACTTAATATCAGGTGACCCACATGTTCGTTTGCCTCCTATGATATAAAAAAGTATCTTTCGTAGATAGTCAAAGGCCAATGATGGTAAGGATATAAAGGATATTAGAAGGATAATTAGGACGTGTATATTTAAATACATGTTTTGTATGATAAGAAGGTAAAGAGTTAAGAATGAAGCTGATAATGAAAGCAATCAACGTATATTTGCATGATAATCTTAACTTTATCTATAGTTTTTATTTCATAGATAACTGATAGCTCGCGTCTTTGTCTGCGTTATTTGTTAGTTTAATATATTGTATGTACATTAGAAAAAATATCACAAGGAATTGGAAACAAAAATATATTTTCTTTAGACTTTAGTAGTGCTTATTTTTTATGACAAATGTCTCATTTGAAATAAAAAAATGATTGTTCGTATTCTATACACCAGTTTTTGCGTGATGTGCCCACCAACGACATATTTCTTGTATTTATATAGCTTAGCATAGAGTTAAATAGTTGTTGGGAGTTTCTGGAACGGACAATTCTTGGATTGTATCTTGTCTATTTACAGTTTGGTAAGTGCTGTCAAAAGAACATTCATTCTTACGGTAATTACTAGGTTATTGGTAATCAAGAATAGATTAGGAAATAATGATTGCCGGGTAGAGTGTGTAAATAAAAAAAACGTAATCAAAAATAATAACAATTTTTTTAATATAAAAATAAACTCCATTAACTTCAATCATATTTTAAAGTTTCCTTGTAATAAAAACCGATTAAAAAAAATTAAAACTGAATTTGTGTAATTTAAAACCTAGACACTTCATTTGCCTTACAGATTTCTTCTTTCTTATCTGGATATGTAACAGCAGTTTGATTTCTTTTTCTGTTTATGACGTAGATAAGTCTGTAAGGGAGACATTTTTTTTTAGATAATTGTAGATAATTTACTTACCAATATATTTAAGGACATGATTTCATTCTTTGTTTATATATTCTCAACTGTGATCGCTGATATCCGCGACTTTGACATAATTGTTTATCTAAACAGTGTATTTTATGTACAAAGGAAAACATAAAAAAAATGAAAAAAGATATATGTACTTTGCTAACAAAGTTTCTTTGTAAACAACTTTATTAGTTTACTTGTACTCTCCTGCGCATGCGCGTCACACCGCTTTCTCCACTTCTCCACAACAAAAACACGTTGTTCTTATAAAAATCATAATTTAGTAAAACTTAAATAACTTTATAAAAAATGAAAATATTTTCTACACAAAGAGAACCAAGTAAAGAAATAAATATTTAAAAAAATGTCAAAATTTATCCAGTAGTTTCTGCGTGACCGAGGCACAATATTAGACCCAGATCGTTCTATTTATATAGAAAAGAAACTTTAATTTTATATGTAAAAAAATCATTACATAAACAATGCATTAATCAACTTATAAACATATCCAATTTTTAGCTGTTTTTCATACCAAAAGAATTAAGGGATACATTGAAACTAGGGTTTTATTATAAGGTCTCATAGTTAGATATAGGATTTTTGTTTACATAAAATAATACACATACAAAGGTATTGAAGAAGTTATATTTATTGATACTGTTAACAAAAATATGGAAATTATTTACTTCTGCACGCACCTTTAATAATTAAGATTTGTCCTAGTCGAAATTATTATTATTTTTTATATCATAGGAGGCAAACGAACACATGGGTCACCTGACGTTAAGTGATCACCACCGTCCATAGACACTTGCAACCGAGGAGAGCAAGTGCGTTGCCAACCTGTGTTGGGGCAGGGGAGAGGAAGGGAAGAAGGAAGGGGAAGGGGAGGGTAGGTGCTCTCACTGACCGAACGAAACGCAACAATGCAAGCACTGTTACTTCACGTCGGTTTTCTGTGAGAGGGTGGTACTACCCCGGGCGAGCCGACCCATTCATGCTGAAACCAGTATTAGCTTCGGCGTGGCTCTACCACCTACAGTAAGTTTCTAGAAGAGAACAAAAGTAGGATGAGTTGAAAAAATCTGGTTACTTGTAATATATTTTAATTTGATTTTTTTCTAATTTTTGCCTAAGAAAAATAATAAATATAATATGTTATAAGTATTGCGGTAAAATATAGAACAAAGCTATTATTACCTCAAACGATTGACCTCATTTGATAGATAAATTGAAAATTAATTTAAAAAATTAACTTACCCGAACAAACCCAAAGCATGCACAGTAAGCGCCGCGTCGAACATATAGAAGGCACCGGGAAACGTTTCGATGGTTTTTATGTAGATGTAACTAGAAGCAGGCATGTATATAGAGGGTGCTAAAGCTTCTGATACACCCATTAGTGCGCTCAGTTTAGCTGGAAAACGAGTTTCGTGAGTTGATCTTCTATTGATAATAAATGTCATACAATGTTTACGTCATGATGTTTGTCGACGACGAACTGCGAAACTACTCAAGCGATTTTTATGAAAGTTGATATTTATGTATAATTTGGTCCAACATGAGAGACAGGATAATTTATATTTCGATTAATGGCCTTAATATTTAATTACAAATTAATTGGTTGTTAATGTTGATTGAACAGATGGCACTTTAAAATAGTTTGTTAACCGAAAACTGTAGGACCAGTGTGTTTTGTAAGTGGTAGAGCCACGCTGACTGGTTTTAGCATGAATGGGTCGGCTCGCCCTGGGTAGTACCACCCTCTCACAGAAAACCGACGTGAAGTAACAGTGCTTGCATTATTGCGTTTCTTTCGGTAAGTGAGAGCGCTGGAGGCCCCCTCCCCCCTTCCTCCCCTTACTCTTCTCCGTCCCCCAAACACAGGCTGGCAATGCACCTGAAACTCCCCTGGTGTTGCTAGTGTCTATGGATGGTGGTGATCACTTAACATCAGGTAACCCGTCTGTTCGTTTGCCTCCTATGAAATAAAATAATTACCAACTGTTATAGATATCTCATAGATGGCGCAACAGCAACAAGTGACCAGGTCAACTAGTAATATAATAAATAATGCTAGTTACTTACGCGGACTGTACCGCGTCAAATTTTTTTTTTCCGCTCTAAATATGTATATATAGATGTACAGAACACAAATTTACGTATCAATATATATTACTAGCGGGTCGGGCGGACGTTGTCCTGCCTTGACAATAAAAAAAAAATCTAAAATTCAACCGCAGCGCTACCTACCGTGTCCAATTGTGAATCTAAACCATTCTCGGATCCACTGGAACACGCACACAAAATTTCATCAAAATCGGTCCAGCCGTTTAGGAGGACTTCAGTGACATACACACGTACAGAAGAAATTTATATTTATAATCAATGTCAGTTACGTTGAAATGAGTGCGATCGTCAACTATGCGGATATTAAAGTGTATGGAACTGGTTTTTTGACAATCCAATCACGCTTCGAATAAGTGGGAGTTGTGAGCGATTTTGGTTACTTTGATCTTGTAAAAATTGCAAGTTCACACACAGCAAACCTTTATAGTGTATTAGCTGTGCCCGCGACTTCGTCCGCGTGGATTTTTTTTTTTCGAACTGACTACGCTATTGACGTAGCAAGGTCTTAACAGCTTCACCGGACTACAAGTCCGCGTGGAACCTAATGTACAAAAGCAGTGACCAATAAAAACGTTTAAATGTATTAAGTCCATTTATCTACTTTTCTCTCGTACTTAAGTCGTGTCCTCAATAAAATTACAATAACTTTTGATAGAGTGAATCGATTTTGATTAAACCAAAACTAAATGTTAGTCAAAGGTGTGTTTTATGGTTTTTGAATTTTTATTATGCAAGAAGTACTTTAACAGTGATGCATATTCAAACAAACATACAGACAGATAGACATTTCTAAAAATGATTGAAATGTATTTTATTACTCATTCCAAGACACCTTCAACAATTTTGTTGAAATATCTATTATTTGTATCGAAGAAGATAACGCGGGTGCTAAAGTAGTCCGGTGAAGCAGTTAAGACCTTGCTTGGTCAATAGCGTAGTCAGTTCGAAAAAAAAAGCGGTTGCTGAACATTATTTGACTATATCAGTTACTTATACTATGAATAAAGCGTACAGTACGATGTACTCGCAGTTTTAAATATATGATATTAGAAACTAACCAACTTCTTCCGTAGGCACACTTTTGGTGGCGATTGATCTCACAGCTGTGAGGCCTGTATGACTGAAGATATTGAAGATAGGAGCTGAATAGTACCAAGTTCGTGTTGGTGCAAAAGCGAACATGAAACACCCGGCTATCCTGCTCACACCTGCTAAACTTCCTATGATACTGTCGTGCACGTTCAGCTTCTTACTGAGAACTGATATGCAGAACACAGTTCCTGTAAATATAAATATATTGTTAAACTACATTGCCTTATAATTGTATTGACAACCTAGCTGTGCTCGCGACCTTATTCGCGTGGAAATATAAAAAGACAACAAAGTCATCTGAATGTATTAAGTCCATTTACTTATTTACTTTTCTCTCGTACTTAAGTCGCGTCGTCATTAAAACTACAATAACTTTTGATAGAGTGAACCGATTTTAATGAAACTAAGACCAAATGTTACTCGAGGATACGCTTTATGATTTTCTAGATGAGGTTTTATCGTGAACGCAGTACTTTAGCAGTGATGTGTGATCGAACAAACAAACAGACAGACAGACACACAGATAGACAGACAGACATTTCTAAAATGATTGAAATGTATTAGTCATTCCAAGACACCTGCAACAATTTTTTTTACAATAATCTAAATAGTACAGACACGCTAGATTTACATTATTATTATATGTATAGATTCCGATTTAATAAAACAGTTTAGTGCATAGATTCATTGAAAGTAGCCAATAAATCTATTAAGTGTAAATTAAATCGTAAGTAATATTATAAATACAAAGGTGAGTTTGTTTGTTACACTTGCAAGCCTTATTTACTTAATTATTTCATATATATTATTTTATATATCGATGGGAGAAAGCGGAATTGTCGTAACTTGAAAAACTCAACTTTACACCAGAGCCAAAAAACGATTTCAAAAATTCAATTTTTTTTATGTGTAGTGCTAAAACTAGACAAAAAAACAAGATAGTATCGATGAAAAATGGAATCATAAGATAGCGAGACCCAGACCATTTGAAGAGGTATTTTTTTATACAAGAATATGGTAAAAAGGGATTTAGCCAAAAATGCAAGTTACGACATTTCCGCTTTCTTTTTTTTTATGTCATTGGTGGCAAACGAACATTTGGGTCACCTGATGTTATGTGATCACCACCGTCTATGGACACTAACAACACCAGAGGAGTTGCAAGTGCGTTGCCACCCTTTGGGGGGAAGGGTAAGGGGACGGAGAGGGGAGGGGAGGTGGGCCTCCGGCGCTCTCACTGACCGAACGAAACGCAACAATGCAAGCACTGTTACTTCCCGTCGGTTTTCTATGAGAGCGTGGTCCTACCCCGGACGAGCCGACCCGTTCATGCTGAAACCAGTGATAGTTTCAGCGTGGCTCTACCACCATTTCTACCGTCAATATATTTTATATGCGTGTTTTCTTGTCTGTACCATGGCTAGTATTCTGAAGAGTTCTTTAACCTCATTCTATCTTCTCCTTTCCACTACAGAACTACACGTGCAGGTACGCGTCTCCACAGATTCACAGTTAGTGACAACCATCCCAGCTAGAACGAAGAAGTTCGAAAACTCTTATCTTTGTCGCACTGTGAAGATGTGGAATCGCCTCCCAGCCAGTGTGTGCCCTTCCACATATGATTGGGGTCCTTCAAACGAGGTGAGAAGAGGCACTTTAAAACCTACAGTCGCCGATATTTATAGACTACTGTATTTTGCATCAGGTACAGTGCATTCACTTTGTCGAACCAGTTTAAAAAAAATCCATGAACAGTTAGTATATCAAATTTCAATATTCTTAATTATATTTGCCATGTTGTTTTCTTTACCCATACGTTAAGTTTCGTTTTCATAATTGAATTCATTTTCACTTTTTCGTTTATTTTTATTCAATTTTTCTTCTAAGTTTTATATTTCTCAATATTTACTATTATATAGATAATTTTATTATTACTAATAGTGTATGTTAAGTATCTATGTGATAAATCATTTTAGGTCTTGAGTTTAGTTTACTACTTTTTATTATTGTTATTGTTTTATTGTCGTTGACTGTTGCTATATCCACATGTAAATAAATAAATAACTATATTGATCATACATGTTCTCAGGGGTACAGAAAAGGGCATTGTAGTACCTTTTATCGAGAAAAAAATGTACTGTTCCCGAATGACAGATCAAATCGAACGATTAAAGCGAACATTGTTTTTTAAAGTACATTGTTACTTAACAAATATAACTACACTTAATTTTAATACTATTTAATATCTCTTTATAAAACGTTACAAGTTAGCACATAGCACTTAAACACATTAAATAAAATTAAAGTGATTTTCAGTTACTTGTTAGTGCTATAGCGGCAAGCTGTGATGGTCGTTTTGACGTTTGCCCGCTCATGAAATTCCGTATAAACGAATAACTACGTTTGAAGGAACAAATCGTTGTTCTTTATTGTCCATAGTGATGTGCAGTTAATCCTAAGATTTATCGAATTTTAGGACACAGCATGAATTTAGTACGCTGGCCTCTACATTGTATATATCTAACTATATAATATGGTCCAGCAAACAAATCCATTTCTAAACAAAAAAAATGCACTATTTGACAGAACACGTAATGGATTATAATTATTTGTGTACTTTTTTAGAACACCTCAGCATTTAAATTTGTTTTATAATTTGAAATTATTTCATTATTTTCTATTTATAAATAGGATCGCTGGCCAGCATAATACCAACTACGGTGAACACGCGTCAATGCTTAATGCAAAACAAAGCAGCATCTGATAATATTTTTAACGAAAATAAATCGACGTTTCACGTCACCATTGTATTGTATCAAAACGGCCAAAATAGCGTGCCGCTATTATAATCTCTTAATCCCTAAACCGATCGGGACACAATTTGTACTGACAAATATAGATTTTTATCAGAATAATTACAAGGTTATCAATAACATAACATAATGCTATTTTGTTAAGGCTCAATAAGGTATCACAAAACCTGTAAAAAGAATATTGAAGTCAAAAGTAACCAAAAAATTGTAACACATACGAAATGAAAGTCGACTCTCTCGTAGAATTTGTACCAAAAAGCTTTCAAGCCCGTACACGACCTACTTACACTTATATAAAATATGTATTATAACATTATATCTCTTTCGATTAATAATGATTGATTCTATATATAATTTGATAAAAAATCTCTCAGTAATAAAAAGAAAAAGAAATCGGCAGGTCAAATAAAAACCAGATAGCTTGACCTTAGGCAAAAAGGAGGCAAGTAGCGAGTAGATCTTGCGCTTTAAGGATTCCGTACTATTATATTTTTCATATAGATATTATTTGTATCTACCACTGCCTAATGAAGAAAATGAGACCACACTTCCCTTTACAGAATGACCAAGTAATAAAATAAAATTGTAACTTATCAACACAGCATTAATCTGTCAATATTTTTGAAAATATCCTTATTATTTTCTGACTCACTCACTCGCTCACTTTTTGATGTGTAACACCTTTCCTCTCGGTTGCTGGATATTTTTTGTGGGAATGATTTTGGAAAACGGACGGAAATGTGTTACAGGATACCGGGGAAGCGCGCGCTATTTCGATTTGACCAATGAGCGCGCGCGCTGGTGGATAGAATCACCCGTGCACTCTTTTAAGTTATATAGTGTTGTGCATAAAATCTGAGATTATATTTATATGTGTAAGCTATATCAATAAGTATCTTTACTATATTATTAAACGTCTGACATATTGTATCATTCTTAAAAAAAACGAGAGCAAGTAATATGGAATTATTCGAATAAATATTTCAATGCGGATTTTTTTCATACAGCTAAGCTAATTCCTGTCGCTGTCAATACAATATTTTTCATTGTGATTCAAAAAGTTTCCTCGATTTGATACATATTAGGTATTATACGATAAAAAAATTATTTCCAAACATACCCGATGCATTTTTTTCAGGATTTAAGTTACTATTGCGTATTTAACATGACTATACTTAAATTTGTTTTAATATAGAATTAAACGTGTTTTCATACTTAGAATATATTCGACCAATAATATGTAGGTAGAGCCACGCTGAAGCTATTACTGGTTTCAACAAGAATGGGTCGGCTCGCCCGGGGTAGTACCAACCGACTCACACAAACACCCATGTGAAGTAACAGTGCTTGCATTGTTGTGTTTCAATCAGTTAGTGAGAGCGCCGGAGACCCACCTCCCCTCCCTTTCCCCAAAACACAAGCTGGCAACATACTTGCAACTCCCCTGGTGTTGCAAGTGTCTATGGACTGTGCTAATAACTAACATCGGGTGACTCGCTTCTTCCTTTACCTCCTATGATATAAAAAAAGACGAATAAATTGACTTCACATATAATTTATCTCAATTTTATAGTACACATCATATGTTACACATCTTATGCGATTAGTGTAACGATAGCTCGTTTTTTTCATACAAACCTTGTCCTGGCAATTTCATACACAACAAAAAACCAAATAGGTGCAACCATTCTGAAAAGATGCGCTTACATACATTCCACAATGGATTGTTGTTTATATAGATTTATCCTTATACACTTCAATGTCACTGAAACACAACAACCTGCAGATGTTTCAGCGACAAATATTTATTCTGCAGGGGCTGATATATTAAACGGTATTAAATTAACAGCAAATATAACTGTCATTTGGCGATTCCATAACGTATTGGAACGTAATTACTTTAAGATTTTTTATCCTTAATATCCTTAAAATCCGTGCCGACGTGTTGAAATTTCAAGAATATATCTTTTTATTGTGCTTATAGAAACTTATTTTTTACAGAAACATGAGGTCATTAACCTTAGTATTCAATGTTAATTTATATTATTTAAGGTGATTTAAAAAAAAAAGTGTCAACATACGGATAGACGGATGGGTTAAACGATCCTACAAGATGTCGTTTTTTCATTATGAAATACTGAACCCCAAGGAGTTTGTTTTTGTGAACATTAATACCCGAATATTGTTTTAGGATTTTACCAATATATTTAGAAATGGAATTAAAGCAAAAAATACATTATTATTTCTTACATATCTTACAGCTAATCAAAATACGAAAAACGGATTGTGATATTTAATTAATTATCAACTAAAAATGAATTCCAACGTGTTGTAAAATATACTTTATCGTGATTATAATTAAATTTAGTTTCCAATTGGAAAGCGAAGTATGTCGTATTGCGTTATGAATGCAGTTCTTTTATCTGTGTACCGAAACCTTGACATGAGCTGATAAAACGTGCAATGAGTATAATAATTAAGATGCAACAGAGTAATTCTATTTAATTCGTTTTAAACAGATAAAAAATGATTAAATAGTTTGCGTCATTTAAAAAGGTCATATTGAGAGATACAAGCAAGATCGTTGATTACATAACTTATAAATAATAAGTGATAATAAGTTTTATTATATTGAGAAACTACGTATTATGAAGACATCGAATTTTTGAAGTTATACTTCTTTTAGCGCGTTAGGGAAAAATGATGAGAGTAAATTTTTACGATGCGCACGCACACCGTCACGAAAAACCGACACCCTGAAGTTAGCTATAGTCAACATTTTGTTTCTTTGTATTTGTTGTTTGTATTAAAACTTTCAATGTATTAAATACCTTTTTTCTATTGTTAGTGTCGCTTTTTCTACAAACGTAGAATAGATAGAAGATTTTTATCTTGTTACGCCAAAGAAGTATAACTTCTAACGCGTGTACATAAGTACACACACAATTATTTTTTTGTACATTGTAGGTTTTAGCTTATAACCAGAATCTACCTGATGTTAAATGACAAAGTAGTCCAACATAGTAAACACGCTAAGCCTCAAGTGTAGATGCTGGAACTGGTAAAGGTGCTTGGCGGCAGATTTTCAAATTGAGGATGGTAGGTGACTAGACGGGTGTAGAAAAAGCTTAACAATCGTCATGTGGTTTCACCACTGTGTTTTCCATCAACGAAAATTCCGGCTCATTGACAAAGTTTCGAACCCAAGTCGATCGATGCCTTATCCGAACACGCTAACCACTGCGACCAACATCGCTTCAATTAGTAAAAGTCTCAACAAAAATATCAGTTGATGAAATAAGGGTATCGTTTTCTCGTATATTTCTAGCTCTACGTTTTATATTATAAGTATTTTATTTATATTCTGAAGGAATCATATAATAAGGTATATGCGTCCATTCAACCGTGGGCTCATAAATATGATCAGTAAATAATATTCCTGTCGAGTAATCCTTTAACTATTTCAGATGTTTGAATATCATACATCAATAAATAAATCCGTTACATTTTAATATAATATCAGATATGAATGTCTCAAGCCGCATTAACCGTATTTAAAAGAACTGTATATCGAATTGAAAATGGCGATAAATATTAATTATATCGTTATGCTATCGATGCTTTAAAAATAAAACAAACCATAGCCAGTAATAAATTTTAATATTGATGTTGACTAGAAAACGCTCTTTGATATCGCTGTAAAAACCAAAAAACATGGTCCTGTAATGTATATATGAACCGATAATGCCTAAATTACTCATCAGAGTCACTTTCTTTATATGACCATCTAGTTTAATCCATTAAATAATATTAAAATTATTATAATTTAATATACAGATTTCAACAGAAGTTATCTATGAAATATTTAATCGAAAAAGTGAAAGTACATATCATAGCCATGGTTTTATCAATTACTTAGATTTGTTAATGTAGTCCGGTAAAGCTGTTAAGACCTTGCTTGGTCAATAGCGTAGTCAGTTAGAAAAAAAAAAAAATAGATTTGTTAAAATATATCAACATCAGCCTGTAAGAGTCCCACTGCGGGACCATAGGCCTCTTCCCGAAGGAAGGTATGAGAGTAATCACCACGCCAGCCCACGACGTATTGGCGATTTCAAACTTTGAGAAATCCACAGTTCTATATTTTTCCCACATATAGTAATACTACAAGAACATTTCTCAAGTTCAGGTTTCCTCACGATGTTTTCCTTCACCGTCAGCCGATATAGTGTTACCAATTTAAATTAGAAAATGTACGCGAAATCCGAAAAATTTGTTGGTGAAGGGTGAACATGGGTTTGAACCTGCGGACATCGAAATAATATTCCAGAGGTCCAACCACCAGGCCACCAAGGCTAAAAATAAATACTAAAATATATACTGTTGTAAAAATGGCAGATAAAAGCTACATGACGAAGAAAGATAATTTCAAATGTATCCTAATAAATATAATACTAATGTAAAATATATTTCCTTGTAAGAGGTAATTTTTCGGTCTACTGATTTAAGAAATTCTTTTGTTAATAAAAAGCCACATTATCCCTGAATGACATAGTCTCTTGTTAAGTTTTTTTTTATTTCGAAGTTAACGCGCGTGAATTCGCGTATGGATGCTAGTTAATATTTTAAAAAAAGTGTCTGTGTACTTATGTACACGCGTTAGAAGTTATACTTCTTTGGTGTAACAAGATAAAAATGTTTCCAAAAATTCTATCTTTCACCTTATTCTACGTTTGTAGGAAAAACGACAGTAACAATAGAAAAAGGGTATTTAATACATTGAAAGTTTTAATAGAAAGAAATACAAACAACAAATACAACGAAACAAAATGTTGACTATAGCTAACTTCGGGGTGTTGGTTTTTCGTGACGGTGTGCGCGCGCATCGTTAAACTTTACTCTCATAATTTTTCCCCAACGCGCCAGAAGAAGTATAACTTCAATAAACATAATATTTGCAATTCGATATAAAGTTTTACTTTATTCGCAACTGGTTATATTTTTAGTTATGTTCCTGTGAAATGTAGTTTACAAGTGCCTGGAATTAGAAAGTTCAATGGATGATAAGGACAAAGATGACCTTAATATAGATCTACTGTAGGACTAACTAAAAGATAACGACATATATATACCTAACAAGAATGAATTGTTAGTTTATTTTGATATCAATTTTAAAAATTAATCACTTCTTTACTAATTGACGCTCAATCAAATTTACAGATTTTGCTAACAAATTATACATTCATACTTTTAGCTTTAAATGCATATACCTATATATCTGTTAATTTAACTGATTTATTAGTAGCTGATTCAAATGACGCATTACTTGACTGCTATTTAGAAAATTATAAGCTTGGAAACATGTCCGATTGCGTCAATCGACGCGCGACTTGTACTGGCGATGCATAACTTAGAACGTGTGGCAACGCGGAGGTCGAGATAAAAAGTATATCTAGGTAATTCAAATCTCGATAAGTTTTCTCACAAGGTTTCTAACCAACACGCTATTATGAGCGTTAGTATAAAAATCATTTGTAAAATGACTTAAACTCAATATTTTTTTAATATGGTCGCAACTTCGATTCACTAAGGACTCAGTATTTGGCTTTTTTTTATTATTCTATAAATTAATATATCAATTTTATTTTGTTAATTAACAGGCTAACTTGAGGTGCGTACTTACTAAAGTACTTAATAACTACCAATACCAGACAGGTGTTTAGCTAATATTCTTAGGTTTAAGTCACAGCCAGTCCGTAAGTTCATATTTCACACTTAAGTGTGTTTTGACCTATTAGTTAATTATTATGTTATACTTTTTTGATAATTGTTGTATTCGGAACAAATGACGATCGACGTGGGCTCGAATCATTGCGAATAGGTTGAAGTATTCAGTGATGGAAAACCTCGTGAGGAAACCAGAATTTTGATTTACCATACGATCATATAGGGCTTTCTCTAAAGTTGTGTATCTAACTATCGCCTCCAAATTAAAAAAAAATGTAATATA
>MU158952.1:480522-533255 GCA_015888305.1 Antheraea pernyi
ATATATATTAGGGTGACCAATAAAGTCAAATTTCTTAGTTCTTGGTCTCACCCAAAAATATCATAAGATATATCCAAACAAAAATTATGCCCAAAAGACAGCTCTTAATTTCAAATTTAATTGGTCCTCCTTTGTAAAAATGAATATATAGTTCTCATTAAGCGATAAATTATCAACAAAAAATGAATTGAGTCAAATTTCTTTAATATTTTTATTGAAATTTCTACGGATCCTCTAAATTTGAATTTTTACTATTTTTGCGTTTTTTATCTTTTGCGGCTAAACTATAAAGAACTTTGTTGTTATTAATGATATATATATTTAATATCAATTGATTTTTCGATCGATTCGATTAGACAGGGCAATAAAAGGAGTATTCTAATGTTATTTTGAATATAGCCACTAATTGCTGCGGATAATGCATATAAACTTTGTAATTTATGTTACATTTTAAAAAGGGTGCGGTGATGGTTTAACGTAATAAAATAAATTAATTTACCAAAAAGTCCGAGGACGATGTTGATAGTGCCATAAACACTGTATTCGATTTCGGTAAAGTTGAATCTTCGTATCGAGTACAAATACGACACTTGCGAGTCACCTGCAAAACGAGTTTGTTATATTTAATTACATATGTATATAGTACAACGAATTTATACTTATATAAAATGTTTTATATGCATTTCGACATTTTCTGTTCCTTTATAATTTACTAGCCTCTGCCCGCGACTTCGTCCGAGTGGAATAGTTACTTTGGACTAACGCCAACACGCAGCGGAAGCTGTCAAGGGGAAAACGCCCCGATTTTGAAACATTCCTCATTGTTGCTCCGCTTCTACTGGTCTTAGCGTGATGATATATAGCCTATAACCTTCCTCGATAAATGAACTATATAACACTAAAAGAACCAGTGTTAAAATTCTATTCAAATCGAAGCAGTAGTTCCTGAGATTACCCTCTACAACGTCACAAACTTTACCTCTTTATAATATTAGTATAGATTTCTTAAAGGAACTGGCTCTCAAATGCATCTCAAATCCACGACAGATTTTCAACTCGTGAGCAGTAGCTAGCTAGGCAGACGGAATTAGAAAAAAGCCTCTCACCATCCACGGGTTTTGTTTTAATTCTCGTAACCTACTTGTTTTTATTACATTAACCAGTTAATGATAAAATAAAATAACATAAAAAAATCGGATTCTATTCATAACATTTTTGGGATAATTTATGGGCGGATGTTCTCAAGGTAATCTTTAAAATAAATGCTAATGCGGTTTTTATGATTGTACTAGAAAATGTCTGCGACTTGGTTCTCTTAAGAATGATCTTGATCTTTGATGAGAATTAAGTACTTTACATGGATTCATTGTGAAATATCTTAAGAGGTGGTAGGGCCACGCTGAAGCTATAACTGGTTTCAGCATGAATGGGTCGGCTCGTCCAGGGTAGTACCACCCTTTCACAGAAAACCGACGTGAAGTAACAGTGCTTACATTGTTCCGTTTCGTTCAGTCAGTGAGAGCGCCGGAGGACCACCTACCCCTTCTCCCGTCCCTCCCTCCCCCTTATCGCTCCCCCATTCCCCACCAACAAAGGCTGGCAACGCACTTGCAACTCCTCTGCTGTTGCTGGTAC
This sequence comes from Antheraea pernyi, assembly GCA_015888305.1. Taxonomy (NCBI): domain Eukaryota; kingdom Metazoa; phylum Arthropoda; class Insecta; order Lepidoptera; family Saturniidae; genus Antheraea; species Antheraea pernyi. Next base: position 482,158 of record MU158952.1, read on the forward strand.
CTACGGACGGTGGTGATCACTTAACATCAGATGACCCACCTGTTCGTTTGCCTCCTATGATATAAAAAAAATATTTTATTGTTTAAATTGTCATATGTGCCACTTGCATATATTGATAGGTCTAGTTATCACACAAATGTAATACTTTTTCCCAATGGATCGCCTCCTTACTTTTACAATCGCACGAATTTGTCACAGAATGAAGTATATTAAACAATTGAAGATGTATCAATTTACTTTATAATGCACGTTGAAGGGTTCCTTATGGATAAAGTACTACACTCAAGTAGAATAACAAACAAACAAGCCACTAGGGTGACTACATGCAGGTAAGGAATAAAGACAATATGAATGAGCCTTGGCGTATAATGTCAAAACAAATATATATAAAACTCACATTCATTATTACTAGTGGGTGCCCAGAGGTCGACATTCGACCATAGTTCATTGATTTTTTTAAGTTTGAATTTTATTAGGGTTAATATCATTGTTGAATGTAGAATGAAAAAGGGTAATTGGAACGTAAGAGTAAAATAATACATACAGTCGAGCATAGCAACCTCCTTCACAACCTTTTTTGAAGTCCTATATTGACAGATGTCAAAATGTCTTTTTTATTTACATATGTGTATATGTTGTGTAAAATTGAAGCAGTAGTATGAGTAATGCATATTATAATTAATTTAATCTACTTCCAACGCATTTTATATAAAATAAATAGGTTTCTGCACTTCTCCTCCATATAAACTTTAACTACGCCAAATTTCACCTTCATCCGTTTTCCCAATTCCGTTAAAAAAGGATACAAAGTTTAGGCTTCACGTATTAATATATATGATTTTTTTTATAATATGATATATTTATATAATAAGAGGCCTCACGAATCATTAAAGACTAAGTTTCAGGAATTCGGTATAATAACACTGCCCTCCCAATATATTCTTGATAATTTAATGTATGTCCGCAAAAACTTAGATATACTGGATCTGGTAAAAGACCAGCATAATTTAAATACTAGAAACAGCAACAAATTGGTAATTCCATGCTTCGGGATCACTAAGTCCAAAAACAGTTTCTTAGGTAATAGTGTTAGGTTTTATAACAAAGTTGCAAAACACATTACCGATTTTCCGGATAGTGAGTTCATGAACAACGTCAAGCGGGTTTTAATATCTAAAGGCTATTATAGGATGGATCAATATGTGAACGATTGTGACGTCTAGAAATGACGCCCCTCTCTGTGCATCCACTAATAACGAATGTAAATATTTATGTTATTGTAAAAATATAATATATAACATGAAAAGATAAACCAGATCGAGTTTCTTGCCAGTTCTTCTCGATGACTGGGTTGTTTTCTGAACCGGTGGTAGCTGTGACATTCATAAGCGCCTTCTCAGGGCCTAAATTGAATAAAGAATATTTTGATTTGATTTGTGTTGATCCTTCTTAATATATTCAACTATACTTCATTAAATATATTCAATATGGACAGTGTTTTTTTTTATTATAGGGGGTAAACGAACAGGCGAGTCATCTGATGTTAAGTGATCACCGCCGTCGATATACAATAGCAGCACCAGGGGAGACGCAAGTGCGTTGCCGGCCTATGTTTGGAGGAGAGGTAGGGGAGAGGGTGTGGGGAAGTTGGTTATCCGACGCTCTCACTGACTGAACGAAACATAACATTGCAAGCACTGTTACTTCACGTGGTTGTTTCTGTAAGAGGGTGGTAGGACCCCAGGCGAGCCGACCCATTCCTATTGAAACCAATAATCGCTTCAGCGTGGCTCTACCCCCTGTGTTGTGTATAATCTGCGGTAATTTTATAATATCACAGTAATAACAGAACTCTTCCCATGTAATTTCCATTTAAGATATTGGCTGTATTGGAGCACTGGTTAATTTTGAAATTAAAAGCTGTAATTTTGCACTATTTTCTATATACTTGTAACTATATTCAGGACTATTCTGAGATACCCTAAGTAAGGCCACCCTATTATACATTTATATTAATCATAGAGTGATCGCATGAATGTTATATGCGTAATATTATCAGGAAAAGGTAAACCTGTGGTAATATAATAAACAAAGCGAATACATAAAATTAAGGTTAAAATAAATTTATGCTTTGCGTTGTGTGTTATTTTGCCAACAGGATACATAAAAGTCAAGACATCAGGTTTTGAATCATTTAATTTTTATTACCTGTGTATACCTATATAAATATATAAATGCGGTTTGTGTATATAGTGTTCTAATATTTATACATATAATACGAATGTAAATCCAACGTGTTTGTACTTTTTCAATTTACATGAAAAAAATTGTTGCGGGTGTCTAGGTATAAGTAATAGAATACATTTCAATCATTTTTAGAAATGTCTGACTGTCTGTTTGTATGAATACTCATCACTCCTAAAATACTTGGTTCACAATAAACCGTAATGCATATCCTCGGGAGTAATTTAGTGTTTGTTTCATTAAAATCGGTCCACTCTATCAACAGTTATTGTAGTTTTAATGACGACGCGGCGTAAACACGATAGAAAAGTAGACAGGTAAATGGACTTAATACATTCGGATGACTTTATTAGTCACTGTTTTTTGCATTAGTATCCATGCGGACGGAGTCGCGGGCACAGCTAGTGCATAATATAAATACTAGTTTCGATTGTGCACAGTAAAACATCAGACGTAGAAAAACTTTGAAGATTAATCTAACTCGTGCGTCAGAGCCTCAGTTGTGTAGCTATATTAATACTAGTACAAATCCATCCATCCTTAGTGAATGCGTATGTGAGTTTGTTTGCTTGTTTAATACACTTTCATGGCTTAAGAACTGGAAGTGGATGGGTTTTATGTTTTTCCTTATCGAACTGAATTAGTTGAGACAAAAAAATTATCCGACACGAAATACGTATAAGAGTAATTGAGGTATATACCTATATATGCTTGGTACACATATATATCTCAATAACTTATATACATATGAATATGTAGCTTAGCTTAGGTTAGCTCAGTTATTGCCCAACTGCCTCCTTCTGCGAGGAAGTCGTCTCGCAGAAGGAGGCGGTGGAGAGGGTCCGTGAGCAAGACCCTCAAAGTGGCCGTCTTCGCTAACGGGGGACGGGCAGGAGGAGGCGTCAGTTTGACCGCCTTCTCCCACTTTAACCGGACCAGGGAAGATGGGTCGGGGGGCCCACCTTCCCATTGCACAGGTCCGGCGGACGGAGGAGATGGCCGCTGTGTACACGACTGTCTCCTAACAAGACAGGGCCCGGCGGCGGCACAATGAAGTCTATAGAGATCTCGTGCCGCCCCAACTATAGCGGAAGACGTACACCGTGGGGTTTTAGTCCGTGCGAGTCGGACATAACCCACCCTCTCCCCCGAGACGGTGGTATATCCATAAGGGATTTCCCCGCAATAAAAAAAAAAAGTTATTGCCCAACTCCTCCCGCCACCGTAGCCGGACCAGAGGGGATGGGCCGGAGGGTCCATCTCCTCATTGCACAGGTCCTGCGGACGAGGGGAGGCAGCTGGTGTGTACCCAGTCTGACTCTCTATAGGTAGGAGCCCCGCAGCCACCTTCCACCGGGCAGACCGTTGAGGTGGCTTTACAAGGTATATTAGCTAAGTTCGATCCCTTGCCGCCCCAACAATTACGGTCTGACGGTACACCGTGGAGCTTTAGTCCGTACGACTCGGACATATCCCACCCTCTCCCCCGGGAGGGTGGCGTACCCATAAGGGATTTCCCCACGTTAAAAAAAAGTTAGGTCATAAACTAGGCAACAGCCCAAGCCGAGGTGTCCCGTGCACCCTTGAGCTAGTTGACAAAATTAAATGGCTGAGTGCCTTAAGTGCTCGCCTTAGTATTCCGGTGAAGCTGTTAAGACCTTACTAGGCCAATAGCGTTGTCAGTCTACCAAGCTTCATTAAATCATACGTATTCGATGTCATAGGTACAGAGAAGGACATAGTATGCACATTTCCTTTAGCAAAAGAGTACTGCTCCTAAGGGGACTACAGTATGAAGTGCTTCAAGGGGAAAATAAGTAGGTTATTTAAGGGTCCGCAACACGCATGTATCACTTCTGATGTTACAAGCGTCCATAGGCTGTGGTGATCGCGTTACATCAGGCGGCCCGCATGCTTGTCTGCTACCGTCGTGGTATAAAAAAAAAGTTATAGATTAAATCTACATGAACGCGAACGAAGGCGTGGGCAATAACTAGTTTTATAATATGTAATTGAAATCATAAAATAAATGCTTCATTACAGTAAGAAACTAAGGTCATATTCTTTTGTGTCAATGGCGGTACGTGATCTCTCTTAACGGTCACGGCCGCAGCTTGAGAAATTTTTAAATAACTGTTAGGTAATGTTCCAATGTCGGTTGTTGGCTGTTACAATTACAGAATACATAAACGAATAATTATGTCATAGCAAACCATTGCTTAGTTTCTACTTATTGGTATATATATTACGTTACCAGCTTTTGTCCGCCGCTTCGCTCGTGTTAACGTAGACTTGACCTATCCTTCGGCAAGGGCACTTTTTTGTATGGAAAGTGTACCCTATATCGTGTTCTATACTCCTGGCAATATGCAACAAAATTTCATTATGATCGATTTACTAGTAAAGGCATGGACGCGTAACGTACATACAAACACGCATTCGCAATACAATATTAGTTAGAATAAAGATTGTATGACTGTAATTAAAAATAACTTTACAATTGTTATTATTCTACGTTCATTTTCTCTCATATGTAGGTAATTCTTAATTGCAAGTGCAAATAATTTTGCTGATCGGGGTTAAGTTTCGATATGGTATTTAATACGTAATGTATTTTTGACATCACAACGTCTTATAAATTCATGAAAGTCGGCTGCATGCACGAAAAAGCATGACTCATAGTCACGTTCCGTCTAAACCGAGCGTGCAAGCGAGAGCGCGGAACAAGCTATAAAGATGCGCGATCGGCTTGTGACGCTTGTAATAAACCTGAATAATTTAAGTAAAAAAATATATGACTTAACGAGTGTAAATAAATGTTAATTTAACGAAAAAAATTTAAATTTCATTTAACTCCTTCTTTGCATTATACCAAATAAAGATAATAATTTGATCTAATTTATAAAACTGTACAATATTTCTTCAATTTTTTTTTATGACGTTATCACATAAAATTACTGTCCGTAAACCGACTTTACAGACAACCGAATTTTCTACAGTATTAATATAAAACTCAATCTAATATGTGTTCGCTCTAAACACAAATAGCAAAGATTGAAAATAAGAATAGACATTACAGTGACTTTTACTAAATCATATAGCAGTGAAATATTTTTAACGTTGCTATTTCACAGTTTGTAAATGAAAACGCGCTATATTAACAGGAAAAATAATCAAACAAGGAGTTCTTATCTACTTCGTTGCCGCTGTTGACGGAAGCAAGAGAGAACAAATACAGAATCGTCCAAGGGCGATGATATTTTTATATACTCGAGAATTGGCACACATCTGTTCATTTTATACGAAAAACAGAATGATTATAATCATATAAAAAGTGTTCAAAGTATCTCAAAAATAGGAGTGAAATATTTATGATAATGATTAATTATTTTGATTATTAATATTTAGATTGTGAAAGTCGTATATATATATTATTTTAGGTTGAAATTTCATTGCGAATAACTTTGTTTTGCGAATAACCGAGTTGACTTAGCGAAAAATTATATCAGACCTTTTTTGTAGGCCGTTCAATTTCCTACAAAATTATGTATTTACTTGTACCACAGAATAACTCGTTGAGATACATCAAAATTCGAAAAAAAATAATCCCGTGTAATTTAAATGGGAAATCGAAAATCACGATGTGACACCTCTGAAAATTAATATTAAGAGCTCAAACTTTACCAAAAACCTTACCTGTGACGATAATTTCGTGGTAGCTAAAAAAAAATTAATTATATTTCGTCTCATACCAAAAACACAGCAATTTGTTTATAACTAGCTGTGTCTGCGACTTCGTCCGTGTAGAACCTGATGTACAAAACAGTTACTAATAAAGTCAACTGATTGTATAAAGTCTAATTACTATGCACTTTTTTCTCGTATTAAAGCAGCGTCATCATTAATATTACAGTTACTTTTGAAAGACCGAACTGATTTTAATGAAACAAAGACTAAATGTTACTTGAAGATATGCTTTAGGATTCTTGAAAGGGTTTTATTATGGACGCAGTACAAATGTTCAAACAGACAGACAGAATGATTGAACTGTGTTTCACAAAACTTTAAAAAGTACATACACGTTAGACTTTTATTAAATGTACAGATAAGTTTCGTGTGTAGTTATAACCGTATCGAGTGATTCAAGTTTTTTATAACCTGCCTCACGTACACACGTAGCATCAGGGAAAATAAACTGATAAAATTACCTAGTCCATAGGTATGAAATGCAAACAGGCAATGCAATATACTACTGTTACCATATTTTATGTAAATCCTATTTAATAATATCATAAACCAAACCAGCACTAATCAGCTCTTCTGTTGCCAGTTTTAAATCTAAAAATGGGAAAAAATATTACACATAACACGAATTTACATTTTGATCTATTCTGATTTCCATATATTTAGCATGTTCCTAATTAAGTATCTCGCAACAACAACTATTATACTAAATATCAATGTCAGGATGAGATATTCGTAGTATATTCCAAACAAATATGGCAATATTGCCAATACGGCTATTATATAAACTAAAAAGTCTACTCTTATATACATAACTAGCTGATACCCGCGATTTCGCCTGCATTGTATATTATCATAACAATATGTTTTATGTACAAAAAAAAAACATAAGCAACACACCGCTTGCCCCACTTCTCTACGACAAAGAAAACATATGTCGCTGAACGTGTTAATACTTTAATTACTTTAAAATTATATTATCCAATACAAACGAATTACAAATGTTGCGGACAGAGCTCACCTCATTTTTATTCACACAGCTCTAATGATTATTTTTTAGATAGGGACCAAGTGTCTAATGGCTTAATTACACGTAACGAGTACAGTGGCGAGACAATAAAACGATACTACGCCGAGTGAGTCGAGTGAACGAGTAGGTGTTTATATGTATTTTGCTAATAGCGAGTCAGTTTAGATTACAAACAGTGACCGACGGACGGGCGATTTCAAAGTTGTTGTTGATATTCATTTTATTTATGTTTGCAATATTTACTGCATCACGCTTTAACTTGTTTTCTTTAATGGAAGATGAAAAATTCCACAGGCATACATATAGTTTGAGGCATTGAATCAATTGCATACTTGTGTCTAAGTTCCATTTACCCGTATTAGCCACTTTCAAAACAAAAGTTAATTTTTAAGTGAGTAAAACAGAAGATCAAAATAAATTGCACACAGAATAGACGAACGAGTTGGCGAGTAACAGCCTATTGCATGTTCATACGTGTCGCGCTGGATAGCAAGTCACTGTCAGTCAGGCCGGAGAAATGAAGCGGGGAGGCGGGTACTCGGCCTAGCAGACAAATCGTGTTTCTATTGACTTTCTCTCTCGGCCGAACACTCGGGGATAATGTTTATATGTACCGAGCACTCGGCCGACAGCACTGTCTCGTCACTGTACTCGTTACGTGTAATTAAGCCTTAAGAAGTAAAACAAAAATATATTGATCAAAATCTATCCAGTACTTTGTCAGTGATGCGCGCACAGCGCCTTTATGATTTAACCAGCTTCCGCGTGAAATAGTTATTTTGGGCAAACGCTAACACGCAGAGGCAGCTCTCATAAGAAAAAAAAACGATTTTGTAACATTCTTCATTGATGCTCCGCTCCTATTGGTTTTAGCGTGATGATATATAGCCTTCCTCGATAAATGAGCTATCTAAAACTGTAAGAATGTTTCAAATCGGACTTGTAGATCCAGATATTACCCCCTACAACTTAACAAACTCACACATTTTACCTCTTAATAATGTTAGTATAGATTTATACTAGCGGACCCGGTGGACGTTGTCATGTCCTGATAATAAATAAAACCTTGACAAATTATATACTTAAACATTCCTGATGAATCCCTCTCTCTATCTACTGTTGAAAACCGAAAATCTGTTCAGTCGTTTTTGAGTTTATCGCGAACAGACAGACAAACAGACGTGGCAGAGGAGTTTGTGTTGTAATATGTAGTTATATAAAAGATAATCTTAGACATGTATAGACTTCGAAATCACGTAAATAGGTAGGTAGACTTTTATATTGCGTATAAAAAAGGCATCATTATTGTTTCTTTGCCAAAACTTTGTGATGTAAATGTCTAAAGGATTCTATATCAGGGAGCTCAATAAAACTCAACCGTACTGCAAACGGTCTGTTACCGAAAATACTCAAGGATGATAACTTAAAACTATTTAGGCTAAAGTATAAGTATAAGTACTTTATATAGACATATTTAAACTTAAATTTATTTAAACATTTCGTCATTCAACCTGTCATCGCTTTGTTCTTGCGAAATACGTAATAAGGCGACATATTTGCTTATTACTTTCATTTAGTTCATATGACAAAATGCACAATACTACTTCCGATAGGCATATAAAAAAAATCACGGTGATCTATAAAATGATGTTCAAATTAATCAATTTCAGACACACACCGACACCCATTTTTATTTTTTGGAGGTGGTAGAGTCACACTGATGCTACTACTGGTTTCAGCATGAATGGGTCGGCTCGTCCGGGGTAGTATCACCCTCTCACAGAAAACCGACGTGAAGTAACAGTGCTTGCATTGTTGCGTTTCGTTTGGTGAGTGAGAGCGCCGGAGGCCCATCTCCTCTGCCCCCTCTCCTCCCTCCCCCCTAACACAGGCTGGCAACACACTTGCAACTCCCCTGATGTTGCTAGTGTCTATGGACGGCGGTGATCACTTACCATCAGGTATATATATGGGATAGATAGATGTGATAGTAAGTACGAATAGACTACACAAGCTAGTAAGTTGGTCAGCTCTAACAGTAAAATATGTATGAAAATACTGACGAGTAGTCTGCAAATTGTTACCGAATGGAATAAAACGTATGCAGAGGAATGAGTTTATACTTTCTATATTTGAGAGAGTGTTTGACGGCAGACCTAAATTTTTTTGTACTAAGAGACAGCTTTTATAGATACGAAAATTAAATTATGATCGTTATTTGTTATATTTGTTATACTCGGCTTGGTTATGTTACATGATTACGTAACTCTGCTTCAATGCATGTACTGGTAACAAATATAAAAAATGAAATGTCGTAGAAAATAGTAAATTTGAAGTAAAGAAGTTTGCAATGAATAATGATGCTACAAGCTTTGTGTTTTGCGTTGAGCGATTTTTGGTAGGAGAAAAACTTATGTGTCCGCGTCACCGACAAGCTAGTGAAGCGTCACCGACATGCTTGTGACGTATTGCGTTTGCGTCAGACGTGCGACAAGTATAAGGTCTGTGTACATTAGACTGATTCAAAAAAATCGACTATTTTTTTCTTAAATATATCGAAAATATTGTTTTTTTTTTATTGTAGCTCGGCATAATGGCTGCACTATTGCTGATGGTAAGCACAGTACAATCCAAAAACAATGGCGACCACCGACTGAGAAACTATACAACGGTGGGTGGTCGCCACTGTCATGCCAGCCTGCGTAAAATTGGATATGCACAGGCTGATCCCGAAACGCGACCCGCAGAAGCGATACACTATGACGGGCTTTTCGCGATATACATGGTGATTGCGACCCAGTCAGGCTGTAAAACCACAACCCCGCAAGGAAATGTTGGAAATGAGAACGAGAACAAAGATACTGTGAAAGCCACAGCCCTTAATATTAAGATATGCCGCATGGTAAATATCAATTTCCCGTATGATTAACTTGGGGAAGCTTATTTTTAGGTTTAGAATTTTATAACTCTTTAATGGTTCATCAAAAAGATTAGACCAAATCATTTTCTTATATAAAACTGAACGCTCTACAAAAAGAGTATCTTATAATTTTTTGATAAGGCGACGCGTTTCGAAGTTATTCAATTTTAAAATATAATTTATAATATTTTCTCATTTTTTTTCAATTTTTTAACGAAACTATCAAGTTTACCAAAAAAAAAACAAATTTTTTGTTTTCAAAATTTTTGTTGGTTTTACAGATCCTTTTATTTAACTGTTTCTAATATTATCGTATATTATTTTTCAATAACTTGATTTTTTTTCAACTAAAAATTATTTACTATATAAGTAATATACTATGTAACTATTTTTATCTATTATTTATTTGATTTTATAAGTTCATAATATTATATATTTCAAAATTTATGTAATTAATTTTATTACCACAATTATATTTGACAAAAACTTTTTAAAAATTTGATAGTTTCGTCAAAAAATTTGAAAAAAATGAGAAAATATTATAAATTGTATTTTAAGGTTGAATTACTTCGAAACGTGTCGGTTTATCAAAAAATTATAAGATAGCTTTTTTTGTATAGCGTTCAATTTTAAACATCGTTTCGTTTAAACATAAAAGAACAAGCTATCCTATGTTAATCATACGGGAAATTGAAATTTACCATGCGACATATCTTAATATTAATATTAAGGTTGTGGCTTTCACAGTATTTTTGTTTCTTCATTTCCAACAATATTTTCGATATATTTAAGAGGGAAAAAAATAGTCGATTTTTTTAAATCAGTTATTTTATATTGAGTTTGTGCAGCCTTTGTTTGGTTATATGTTTGGTTGGTTAATTAACTATATCAAAATGTATATAATTATTGCTCGAAGTGCAAATACATTTGAAAACAAGATAAATGTTAGTAACTTTTATTTTAAATTTTTGAAATTTAAAATGTTTCAGACTATAATTGATTTTAAAATTCAAAAAAGAACATAGTTATTCCGTTGTTTTGTATTTTCACTTCTGTCGACACTTCTTATGACTGGTAATGAGATGGGAAACGTTACACCTAGACTTTCATGCATAACTGTCGGAACATACCTATAGGTGTTTGGAGTAAGATTTTCAACTTGACAGTGTCAGCTAGTCAGAAAACTTAACTAGAAAAAATCCATGCTATGGTTACATCACGGGGTTATCCTTCATCAAAAGACCCTTCTCAGTCACAAGTTATCAACTTACATCGATCGATATATGTCCATGTATATACTAATATTTTATAGTAACTTTATCACGGATAGAGCTTCGTTTGTCTAATAGAACGTTCTGTAGTGTTATTTTATAGCTATTAATGCTACTAGAGTAGAATTACTGTCTGAATGACACATTGTCTTCGCTTGACACTTCTATAGGTTTTAATATCGTAATAAGTAATGCTAATCGCATCGTAAACTCCTCGTATTTTATCTAAATGCCTATATAACGTTTCAACAAACATATATTATATAAATATGGATAAAATGTATCTTATTTTAGATGTTCTTTTACTAATGCAATACAGTGTATTTAACGATAGTTACGGGGTCTAACTTTTTAATGTGAAACATCTATAGGGTAAACCTGGTTGTTTACGCGGCAAGACGTGGCGACGCGATGCCATGCGCAAGCGACAGTGCGCAATTTATCTTCCCGCACTGAGCTACCATACCTATAGTGTATACAGTGTTACTACGCATGTGTTTCACATCTGCCAGGCGTACCGTGACTGCTCATTTTTTTTAGTTTTTCTTAAATGTTGTTTTTAGTATCCAATTCTCTAGATTTTTACTGCCATTGTCGAGTAAGTAATACTGTTACAAGTGTTTTGTAATAATTTGAATGTACTGACAAGATGGTGGCCTCCTTGTTAGAACTTTTCAGAGAGTTTTTGTGGATCTTACTGGCATATTCATACTCCGTGGTATTTATTATTTTCCATCGATTTCACTTGTGCACAAATAATATTATATATGAAGTCACTATAATTACAAAATATAGAGTGAAATAAGGCGAGGAATAAAATATAATAGGCGCTACTTAACAAACTAAGATCCCGCCAAAAACTCCTTCCAAAGAGTTTTCAACATCACTCTTTTATTTTCTCTATTATTCTATTGCACGTATGGAACAAAGCTTTTGTAACGCTTTCCTTTACTGGTCTTCTTAATACTTTCAAAGTTGATTTACGATTGATAATATGGGTGTTTGGAATTTTTCGCGGGATCTTGGAATGTCATGGTTTTTATTGGTCTTTATACCATCATATATATTAATACGTGAAGCACAAACTTTGTATCCCTTTTTGAGAGAAATGCGCGAATGGATGAACGTGAAACTTGGCATAGTTAAAGTTTATATGGAGGAGAAGTGCAGAAAGCTATTTATTTTATATAAAATGCATTAGAAGTACATTAAATTAATTAAAATATGCAATACTCACACTACTGCTTCAATTTTACACAACATATACACACATGTAAATAAAAAAGACATTTTGACATCTGTCAATAAAGGACTTCAAAAAAGGTTGTGAAGGAGGTTGCTATGCTCGACTGTATGTATTATTTTACTCTTACGTTCCAATTACCCTTTTTCATTCTACATTCAACTTTAAAAAATCAATTAACTATGGTCGAATGTCGACCACTGGGCGCCCACTAGTTATTCATAATCTTATGGCTCTGTATTTTGTAATAATGCTGGTGTTTTACGCAGCATAGCTTGGTTATTGTGCGCAAGAGAAGTGGATGAGAAATAATACCACGGAGCATGGATTCTGACTTGAAAAAACTCCCTGGGAAGTTCTAACAAGACGGCCGCCACCTTATCAGTTCATTTAAACAGCCGCAAGAAATTTATAATATCACTACCTACTCGACCATGGTGATATTAATCTACTAGAAGATTGGTTATCAAAAATAAAATAAAAAGGTGGGTGTTTGGTCACCAAGACTAACATTTCCTAAAGATATTGTAATTCGTAGGTGGTAGAGCCACGCGGAAGCTATTACTGGTTTCAGCATGAATGGGTCAGCTCACCCGGGGTAGTACCACCCTCTCATAGAAAACCGAACTGAAGTAACAGTGCTTGCATTGTTGCTTTTCGTTCGGTCAGTGAGAGCGCCGGAGGACCATCTTCCTTCCTCTCTCCCCTTTCTCTCCCCCCAAACACAGGCTGGCAACGCACTTGCGACTACCCTGGTGTTGAAAGTGTCTATGGACGGTGGTGGTCACTTAACATCAGGTGACCCACAGGTTCGTATGCCTCCAATGATATAAAAAAAATTCAAAGGTTATGTTACAAGTGTTCTTGACAAATCTATACTAATATTATAAAGAGGTAAAGTTTGTGACGTTGTGAGTTTGTGACGTTGTGGCGTTGTAAGAGGTAATCTCAGGAACTACTGGTCCGACTTGAATAATTTTTTCAGTGTTATATAGCTTATTCATCGAGAATGGTTATATGCTATATATCATCACGCTAAGGCCTGTAGGAGCGGAGCACAGATGAAAAATGTTTTAAAATCGTGGTATTTTTTGCTTTTGAGAGCTCCCGCTGCGTCTTAGCCGAAAATAACTATTCCACGCGTGCGAAGTCGCGGGCAGAAGCTATTAACTAATCATATTATCTATACTAATATTATAAAGAAGTAAAGTTTGTGAGATTTTAGGGGGTAATATCTGGGGAGTCAGAGAAAAATGGTCAAACGAAAACGTTTCTTACGAACGCTGTCTTAATTATGAGATATACGAGTATATGATTGAGTTCTAGAGAAAAGTTGTAGCTTGATAATGCCTATTACCGCCCAACGAAGTGGTTACGGTCGGCTAGTTACAATAATAAAAGCAAAGCGACTGTTTATGACTTAGTTTTCTTCGAAATTCTTCGAAACGATAATACTAATAATACTTATTGACGGTATTTAATGACGTCTAAATTATGAATATTTTATTCGTAATAGTGAATAACTATTGCGCTATAAGGAGTTTATCAATCCATTGGACGGTCAACCAAATTTAACAAACTTGGACGGTATAAGAAATTTTCCGTTTATTTCGAACCACGTTACAAAAAAGTTTAAACTGTATATTATTTATTTATTGTTACTCTAACGACACGATCAGAGAATATTACCTTGAACCCGTAATCTACAAGGTTAGAACAGTGTGAAGTATTATTACAGGTGTGTGTTCATTATATTTTATATTCTATACCTACACAGAGCAATCACGATAGTATAAGTAATATCTACTAAATTACGTTATTGTTAAAATAATTATTGTTATAAATTATAGTCAGTTATTCTGCTGTTGGCGAATTTGCTATTTTAGTATTGTAATGTAACTTGTAATAATGACATAATAACTAAATAAATATTCTTTACTCGTATCGTGACTTTAAATGCAAATATCATGAAGTGCTAATTTGAACCTATTGGTTGTTGCATAATGTTTACTTATTCACACGTTGCTGCAACACTGGATGACCATTGTCAACATCAATAATAAAAGTAACGGAATATAGATAATTAATAGCACAATAATAAAGTATCCGATAGTTCCTTAAATCTTGCCCGAGTAGAAAACGAGATAGTCGGCTAAGATCGGTTACGTATAGCGTTCGGTGTCTATCGCAGTACATGCACTGTGCGATAGAGAGGACGGTATATAAAATCCAAACCGAACGTCTTACTCTTCCTTCCGACATGCCAAATCAAATACCCGATGCTGTACATTAATATTTTTTCTAATATTTCCATCTGTGTATTTCCATCATATAATAATATAAAAATTACAGTAAATTAAAGAACAAAGATTTAGACATATCTGAGCAAATATTTTGTAAAGAACAAAGAAACGGTATCAATTTCGTTATATGGCTGTTTAAGAAGATTAAAGAGGGGAACGAATGTTTGTTCTCATTTATATTAATGAAAAATCTTTGAATCTGGAATCTTGTAGCGTCTCTAGAGATATTTAAATTGTTTTTTTAAAAGTTCAGGATGTATAAATATAAACCTGTCTACGAGTTTGTACCAAAAAATGAGATCAAAGATATTATTACATCGATATGAATTGAAACTGCTATAATCATCATCATCAGCCTGTAAGAGATCCACTGCAGGGCCATAAGTCTTTTCCCAAAGGAGAGTATGGGCGTAATCATCACACCAGCCCACGACGTATTGTCGATTTCAAACTCTGAGAAATCCACAGTTCTATGTTTTTACCCACATACAGTAGTACTACCTTCGATCAACAATAACTAGATAAAGGGTCACGTACAAAATCGATGCTAAAAATTGTACGCGTAAGTATATACTTATGTGTAGCTATTTGTTTACCAAGAAAGGGAGAGAAAAAGTTTTAAAACAGTTTTAAGTTCAACCTAATTACAACCATAACAGCCTAGTAATAAAGTCACAAATGTTCAAAATATTATCTAATACTTACGATAAAACGAGCAAAGTAATAAAGGGAAGGGAAGGGAGTAACCCTTCAAAATGAAAAGACAACATAAACAACATTTAGTGTGAATTCAACTTTAACACGTAATGAATAAAGTACGTTTTCCCGTTATTGTGCGTGTTTGTGAGGGGCGAGGCCAAACATTTGTGTCACAGGTTTAAAATCGGTAATTTTGTTCAAAATTTGATATTATTTATTAGTTTAAAGCTTAAAAAACTTATTCAACGTGTATTTAGCGAAAGTAAGATACTCCGGTCGTTAAATTGCTTTTTTGGGTATTATTTTTGAATCTTTTGAATACACTGCGGCGTGGGAAACGTGCTTACATTGGCTGTGTTTCAAACAAACTAAAAAAAATAAAACTTCCATTTCAAGTGAGCTGTTATTTACCGAGACGTATTTTTCGCGCCGACCTGATATCTAGTTATTGTTGATCGAAGAGTACTACAGTAACATTTCTCAGGTTCAGGTTTCCTCACGATGTTTTATTTCACCATCAGCCGATAGTGTCACTAATATAAATTAGTAAATGTATGCGAATTCTGAAAAATTCGTTGGTATATCCCGGGATTCGAACCTACGCACATCGGAATAATATTCCACCGATCAAACCTCTAGACCACCATGACTTGTTGGTATGAAATATTGCAATAGGTAGGGGAGGTGGTAGAGTCACTCTGAAGCTATTACTGGGTTCAGCATGAATGGGTCGGCTCACCCGGGGTAGTACCAACCTCTCGCAGAAAACCGACGTGAAGTAACAGTGTCTGCATTTTTGCGTTTCGTTCGGTTAGTGAGAGCGCTGGATAGCCCCCCCCCCCCTTTCCCCAAACACATGGTGGTAACGCACTTGCGACGCTTCTGATTTTGCAAGTGTCTATGGACGGTGATGCTCAATTAACATCAGGTGACCCACCTGTTCATTTGCCTACTATGATATAAAAAAAGGTCATTTGAAATCTCAGCGAATGAGGAACTTGTATAGAATTACGCTGGATACACTCTAAGTATAAATGTTATAAATAATTTGAACCCCAATATATTATGGGCTTTCATTGCGGTTATGGCATTACTACTTAACTGCTTTCCGATTTTAAAAATTGTTAATTTTTATCATTATTATTTACGCTGAGGAAAATAAAAGTATGTATGTATTTTACTGACTGTACCTTGTACTATATATGTATGGAATGTGGTTGTAGCGCTATTTTTTACTATGCCATAATTTATGTATATATAGCTGCTGATTTAATTAACATATGTCTTGTTGTGCTTCGTCTGTGCATTAAAAAATCTTACATGATATATTTTGCGTGCAACGGGACTAGACTATGGACGGGCGCAATAGGTACACCTAGGCTATATTTTCAAAAATCTAATGATAACTTTGTCCTTTATATTTTCTATTCCATGCTTTCTGTTTTAATATTTTTGTTTCACATTTGATATACTGTTTTGTGTCTCTTTGGCCTCCATTAAAAAATATGTATGTAAATGTTTAATGAAGTTTAATTTTTCTTTGTTTTTTCAATGAATGGGAGAACCAAATTATAATATAACTATGGTGAATTTCATATATGAACATAGTGCGTATTGATAGAAAATATAAGTCATGCAATAAAAAAGGATATTTCCACAAAGACTTTTCGTTTTCTTTTCTTTTTTATATACCATAGGAGGCAAACGAACAAGTGGGTCCTCTGATGTTAAGGGATCACCACCGTCCATTGATACTAACAATACCCGGGGAGTTACAAGTGCGTTGTCAGCCTATGTTTGGGGGAGGGGCTCTCACTGACCGAACGAAGCGCAACAATGCAAGTACTGTTACTTTACGTCGGTTTTCTGTGAGAGGGTGGTACTACCATGGACGAGCAGACCCATTAATGCTGAAACCAGTAATGGCTTCAGCGTGGTTCTATCACCTACATTATTATATTTTTTTTATATATTAGCTTTCGACAATTTTACCAGAGTGACGATGTCTCTCAAGGTTTAATGGGATAAGCCTTAATAGAATTGTTTTTCAATAACATGTATAGAAGCACACCCACAGCTGCTTAAAAATACATTTTAAATTTGTAAGTAGTAGCTAGTAAGGTAGGCATTAGAGACAACCCTACCATGCTATGATTTCGTCACCGAGGTTTTATTACACTGAAAACCCAGGCTCATTGTAGGGATTCGAAATACCATTGCTTCATTTGTTATTGTATATATAGTAATAAAACTTAGTCAGTGTTAATTCAATGACGTAATGAATTAAACTATTAGAATAAACCAGTTTTCAACGTCTTTCAACCGCCCAGTTATTAGTCAGTTCCAAGTTACTCTACGTCTGTAGGCAGTTTTTTGTTATGCCTGTCGTTGATTCACGAGAAATTATAAGGTAGGTGATACTATGGTCAGTGTGGGGAAAAACGTATATTAATCATCACAGTATGTTAAAAATGATATGCGATCAAATAAATTAATACTTGATTCTCGTCAAAGGTTAGAATTACTCACAGAATGTTTAATCTTATGTTTTTCAAGAAAACTAATTCAGCACTCGTTAAATATTTCCTAGTATCTAAATGAAGTGTGCTGCCCGTACTATACATGAATGGAATGGATTTATTGTTCGAAATGCCCTTATTTAGTACGTTGTCTTCTACATTACGTCATACATTCTATTTTAAAATCGATGTCTATTTGTAGATTAAAAATATAATGTCAGTAATATTTATTATAATACTAGCGGGCCCGGCAGACGTTGTCCCGTCCTGATTGCCCTGATTATAAAAAAAAATCTTTAAAAATGATATATCAAAACGTTCCTCGCGAATCACCTTATCCACTGGTGAAAACCAAATAAAACTCCGTTCAGTAGTTTTTGAGTTTATCGAGAACAGACAGACAGACGCGGTAGGGGACTTTGTTTTATACTATGTAATGATGATAATTAAGTAATATATTATACTAGCTTCTGCCAATAGTATATTTGGGCAAACGCTAACACACAGCGGAAGCTCTCAAAAGAAAAAAAAGTCGAAATTGAAACATTCTTAATTTGTGCTCCGCTCCTATTCGGTCTTAGCGTGATGATATATAGCTTATATCTTTTCTTGATAAATCACCTAATCACCTAAAGAATTTTTAAATCGGACCAGTAGTTCCGTACGCCATGTCGATCCTCAAAGAGTAAACTTAGCTTTAAATTCTCATATAAGCATTATCTATTGCAATTTCAAACTCAGTAATTAAAGTGACGTATGTATTCACGTAGTTCTATTGTAAGTTCTGTTTATTGGTGTGTATTTTTTTAAATTTTTTTTTCTACTAAATTTATATTTGTTTTGTTTAATCCTAAATTTATGGTTACAGTAGTTATATCTCTTTAGTATATGACCATCCGCGATGTGCTACGTGTGTCTGTGTTATTTGTTTGTTCATTTCAAATTTTGTATTAACATTAGCGTCCGTTTATCATCATATATAGGCTCCCATCGAAAATCAGCGCTGCAGTACTACTTACAGTATTGCAGATTTTTGCTGAATGGGTTCGACAATTGTTGAACATATATTTTTCATTTTTAAAATGTTTTTTTTTTTCTGTCTAATTAGTTTGTGTAATTTAATTTAATTGTATGGTTGTTCCAACAATAAAGTATTTCTTTCTTTTTTTCTAGTTCCTGAGATTAGCGCGTTCAACCAAACAAACAAACCCTCCAGCTTTATAATATTAATATAAATTAGTTTTTGTTCGAGGGTTCGCCCGCGGTAATGTAGACCTGTTTTATTTATTAAACTGCACAGGCCTGTGTGGTGGAGGTGCATTATGCTGATGCGACTCCCACAGGTCGTCAGGGGGGGGTAACACCCCTTTCCCCTTGAGGGGTCCACCATCTTGACCCCTCAGGCCGCAGTTTGGGCCCCTTAGGAGGGGACAACACCTGTTGGAGGAGCAGACGTAGTGTCGATTAGACAGTCCCTGCTCTCCCGGTAAGAAGGTACCATTTTAGTCCGTGCGACTCGGGCATATCCATCCTCTGCTGCCCGGTGAGACGGATATCCGTTAGGGATTTCCCCATGGAGGAAAAAAAAGGGTGGAAGGTATCCTGTGTCATTTACAGTACCTTTGACAACGGGTATTCAAAATTTCATTATGATCGGTTGAGTAGTGAAGGTGTGAAAGCATAACAAAAAAACAAACTCATATTCATTTTTTTAATATTAGTTCGGGAGTTCGGATATTACTTATGATTAATTTTGATTATTAATTTCAATAAAGGTTAATGTAAAATCCAAGAATAATACGTTTTTCATTTATTTTTAAACAATTATTTAGCTGTAAAAACGAAATAATCATGATTATGAACATGAATTGATTTTTGATTTTGAATAACTTTCAAATCAGTAGGTAAATTTATCAAAAAAAATTAATAAACGTTTTATGTAGATTGTCAATTATTCTATGAGAAGTTGTCTTACTAATTTTGATACGATTATCCATCAACGAGTTATACAGAGATATTTCAAGGCTTAACAAAAAACTTCTCATATAATTTATATGGAAATTTGTTGTTATTAATAGGTTTTTTTGTCATCCTCGAATACAAGATTCCTTAGTTATTATTTAACAAATACAAAATATAAATCTCGAATGTGTTACGAATAAATTTTAAGCGTAAACTCTTTAAAATAAACATATTTCAATTTTATTGTATGGGATTCGTTACGTCTTTATACACTCAAACTGTCAAAATTTGTATTGTGTTCAAAATCTTATACGATGACGAAATTTAAACATAATTAATATTTTACACGTTACACGTGACGACTTATTTAAATATTAGGATGTATGTTACTACCTAACATTTTTTTTTTAATTATATAAAATAAACGAACAAAGTTAAAAAAAAGTATTTTAGTGTAAATTCGGGAACGATACTTAATCAACGCCATCTCGGTATATCACGGAATGTAATACGTACTCATTTATAGAGTATTGATAGACAACTTTAAAATTAACCTTTGTACTGTCCTTACTTATAATGAAGAACTTATAATGCACTGTTTAACAGATTGTTGACAGCAGAAGTTAAAAAAAAATGTATTTATTACAAAATTTAAAACAGTTGAACAATAACAAATTACGTAATATAAAATTATATTAAAAAAATATATAAATATTTAATGAGATGACCGCGAAACAACACGCTGCGTCTCTACATTCTGCACCTAGCTATCTATGTATTCTTCCCGATAAGTTTTGCCAAGCGGAAAATCCGAGCTGAGCATCACAGGGTTTGGCAGGCGAGGTATGAAAACTCTGATCAGAGTAGATACACGTCTACTCAAATTGGAGGATATTACACAATTAAGTAAATGTATTGGACTTCCATTCCATATAACGCATATATCATGGGTATTGCAAGCAATACCTTAATCGCTTCAAGATTATTGACGACTAGCCGACCCGTACCCACTTCGTTGGGCGGTAATATGTACGCGTGGAATGGATATTTTGCGATAAAACGCAGCGGAAGCTCTGAAAAGGAAAAATACCCCAATTTTGCAACATTCTTCATTGCTGCTCCACTCCTATAGGTCGTAGCGTGATGATAACCTTCCCTGATAAATGAGCTATATAAAACTGATAGAATTTTCCAAATCGGAGCAGTAGTTCCTGAGATTACCCCTTACAACGTCACAACGTCACAAACTCACAAACTTTACCTCTTTATAATATTAGTATAGAAGTATAGATAGCACCTGCCCCTGCGATAACACATCTGTGCAAAACTTTGAACATTTGCTTCAAGAATGCCCCATGTTTAGCACGACTAGGGCACATAACACTTTGTGATAATCTTCGTATATGTCCATTCGACCTTCTGGGCTTGATGAAGAAGGAGTCTGCTATCAAATCGTTCGATAATTTTGTCATGTGATTTGCTAATTTTAATACATTTAACGGACTTTAAACTAACCACGACTCTCTGACTTTTATTGGAACGAAGTTCCTTACGGCAGGTTTGGAGGAGATAGGGATTTTGCTGCGCGAACGAACTGAAAAAAATGTGATAGTAAAACCGTAAGAAAGAGTGCGTGGAATAAAACCGTTAAATGAGACGTGCGCAGGCGCGACAGTCGTATATTTTCGTTCTCTCATCCCTTCTCTCTCTATTACCACTCCACCCCGCCAATGCATAGTATATACTCATGAATTATAATTATAATATTATTATTATTTAATAATAAGTAAATCTAAGTCTTCGTATTTGCATTATAATTATAATATCGGTTAATCGGTAATTTAATTAATTTAGATAATTAACTTTATTTCGGTTGTGTTATTTTTAGGTATTATACACTACTCGAAATTTATTATTTCCTAAAATACTGAATTTCCTAAATACTTTCCTGTACTTAAATAAAAACTAATCAGTAAAATTTAAGAGAAAAATCAAGAAAACCTACATAAAATTGAGCACGATTTTTTTTTGCAAATTGTGTCGATCCTACATTAGCCAAAGGACCTTCGTTCCTACCTGGTGTCCCACGACATCACATCTTTTTTTAAATCATTTTGATATAACCACGGCTCTCTGGCTTATGTCTAAATTATGACTGACAAATCTTGGTGACTTTTATATTATACTCATGCAACACGTTAAGTGAGTAGTGAATCGTATCAAATTGCGATCACCCCTCTCTCCTATTACATTGCCAATTCCAAATGATATCTGTGCGAAACCAACAAAATAGAAAAAATGACCTGATCCGTTTTAAGATCTGAGTCTTAAAAAATCAGCCAAGGAGTAAGTGACTCTTTATAAAGTGGCCTGTTATGGTAATTGAGTATAATTGAAAAGCTATGAGTAGGTATACTTGAACGGCATTGACGGGACTTCTCTTTCATTGTAAAGTCAGCGCAATGTCACGATCACGATAAACAATTATGTATTTTTCATGATAACTAACAAAAGTCGATACGATAAATGGGAATTGTAAAAAACGTTCATTTACCACAATATAAGTAACTATGGTAGTTATATACATATATACAAAGATTAGTTAGTACCTAATTCGTACTAACATTATAATTGCTAATGCGGGTTTTTTGTTTCCTACGGTTTTACACCTAAATTAGGAAACTGATCACCATGTTATTATACATATTGTCAATAATACAGACAAAGACATAGGGTACAAACTATCTACAAAAAATTTAGTGCTTCCGAGGGATAGTTCAAATCCACATCAATCATCAATCTGCTTCGATTAAATTCACTGTTAAGCTCTCATGTCCAGATTGTATTCCATTGATAATTTGGTTTTGGGTAAAGTCTGTGATGAAATGACATGACAGTCAAACTGTTCAATGAAATACGCTACCGAATGAGACCATCAGATCAATTTACTTGTCTTAAAAACTTGATAACACAGCTCATTTGTTTAAATTCATAGTTACGAGGAGCGACACTTATAAATAAGAACGTGTCTGAGGTACGGGTAACTCCTGTTTTAAGCCACATCGTATCCCGAACGACAGATAGATATACATTTAGTTGATTTTATTAATCACTGATTTTTTGCATTAAATTTCACGCGAACGCAGTTGCAGGCAATGTTAGTTACGTGATAAGATTTTTTTTTTGTTTAAGAAATGTTATCAAGTAACCGGTTATCTATATTAATATTTTAAAGAGGTAAAGTTTGTGAGGTTGTAGGGGTTAATCTCAGGAACTACTAAACCGATTTTGAAAATTCTTTTACCAATGTAAAGCTACGTTATTTTTTAGTGTCATAGGCATATTTGAGTGTAATATATATATTAACCCGAAAAACGAAAACACTTTTTTGTGGTAGTCGGATTTGCAAAGTAAGTTGGAGAAAAAACGGTCGAACTAAAACGTTTCTTACGAACGCTGCCTTAACTATGAGAGATATAAGATTGAGTTTTAGAGAAAAGTTGTAGAGCTTTAAGTTACAAAAAGTAATTTTTTATATTAAAAAATAATTTAAATGTTTATTGGTCATATTATCAACAATAATTATGAATTCTTATCAATATGTAATGATATAATAACTGAGCTACAGCAACGCGTGGCCGAGTCAGCTAATACATAAATAAATTAAGCATCACATAATAAATAAGTTTTAAAATTTATTGCAATATTTATATTTGACAAGCCAATCATCGAATATACAGTAATTCAAACGTAAAATGAGTAAAATCGTAATGTTTTTGTAAGTAACGATAACTTATTAGGCTCAAGGCTTTCAACATCGAGACTGCATTACCTCGATCACCAAGTGAAACGCTACTACATGAATAAATTAAATCGCTTTACTTAAATTACAAATACTTATTATTAATTAAATTATTAACGTAACGGTCTTCTTATTATTATTTTATCTTTAAGCTATTTTTCATATCCACTAAATATGTTCAAGCCGGGTTTATTTTATTGTTAGCGCTAATTAATAATCGGCTGGCTTTAATCAATTTCTATACGATCCTACGATCTTGTCATCTTCTTTCATGTTTCTATGAAAGAAATATATTTCTGCTGAGATGAGATGTATATCTACAATTTTGTATTTGGAACTAAACGTCCCATGTAAATGTAAAAACATAATAAATGTAATGCTATCTTTAGACAATATAATTCGTTTTGCAGTGACCCGTTTCATTTTTTATCTATTGCTAACACACGACCCAACACTTCAAAAGCGTCAATCAAAATATAGTATGAAAATTAATGAAAACAAAAAATAACTTTTGTTATTCAGAAATAATATAACTTTTGATTGGTGGATTATTTTTGAAATCGCATTGGTAGTCCGGACATTCTTAGAAAATTCCTTCTTTGAAAAAAAAAAAACTTTATTTGCTTTTTTAATAGTGTAAATAAAGTTAATAAAGGAATCAGATGCATTATATCATTATATATCAGTCATTATATATAATATTTATTAAGATGGATTTTTTTAAATGTTGCACGCTATTGTTACGTTTTATCCATTCACATTAATTTGATTATAGCTCCATATAGGCAAAAAATAAAATATGCAGCAAATGTGAGTTGCTATAATGAATTAATATAAATATGTTTAAAGGATTACATAAGTGTAATGGAATTAATATTTGTATAATACTGATTATATTGATCTGAAAGTCGTTCTACAATTCGTTACATATTTATAGTAAACTCTTGACTATATAAAATTTAACTATTTTTAACCCAAAGACTTATAACATTCCAGTAAATAATAATTGAATTGTGGACTTGTGTTTACAGTGATAAAGTTATTTATACCTATATGCCTATATGATTCAAACTATGCTATATTAATGGCAAAGAACTTGACACGTTTATACCTATGCAAGTTCGATAAACTAGTAAATGGCATATTTTCAAGGTTATTTTTTCTATTGTATTTTATTCCATTCTTTTATTGTAAATATAGAATAATAATATAATAAACTCACCGTACAATGGTCCAACCATAAGTAAATATAACATTAGTACTAGAAATATTTGTATTCTTCCATCATATACACGAGGTTTGACCGCAACCATAACTGTATTACCAACGAGTTGTAATACATCACGCAAGGTTTTCCACTTTCTATTTTGTATCACGTCATTATTACTCTTGCTTTCTTCAGTTGATAACACATCTTCGAGTCTAAACAGGCCGTATAAGAATGATAACGTGTGCACTACGAGAAGTAAACTAAATACTCCATAATATCCTGTCGCTCGTAACAGTACACCGCTGAGAGCGGTGCCAGTCGGTGTTCCAAGGGTTACGCAAATCGTAACGAGTCCCAAACGAAACGTTCTGTTCTCTACACTCGTCCTGTCCGCCATAAAACTATACATTCCTACAAATATAATGATGTAACTGCCAGTAAACGCGGCTGGTAACGCTTCTATGAGCACTGTCCCTGTTAAAGACAACTCTTTAAAGTAATATGTCGCTAATAACAATCCTATATTACATATTATCTCTCCGGTGAATGGGAATAGAATACATATTTTACGTTTTTTATATTTATCACTCCAGGCTCCGACAAAAATCACTAAAACAGCCGGAATTGCAGTCTGTAGGGGAAATTTCCAGGCGATAACTCTAGCGACTAAGGACTGAACGTTATTGCTTTCAGTCTCTAAACCCTCCGTATCACGATCTCTTATACGATCGCAAATCTCATCACCGTAGTCGAAATTCACTCTGCACGCTTTCTCAAGGTGCATGTTCTGTACTGCTAGTGAGGAAATCGCAGTGCACATCATGTACGCAAAAAGGCATGGCTCCACCGTAGTCTCCCGGAGAATATATTTAAATTTTTTTATAGCGTTTTTTGATTTCTCCCTCCACGATTCTTGAGAAGTGCCGGTGAGACGTATGTTCGAGTTGGTGAGGTCGTTCACATTACAAATATTTTCAGTGCTCGCAATCATGCTTATGATAGTAAAAGTAAGAGTTCGATGTTTTGCTTAAACATTTAATTCACACACCGTACTGTACGTCGCTAGCTCTGAATGGTGACTATACGATTAATCCGTGGCTTTTCGATAGTCGTTTCCAAAAACCTGAGCAGTAAATGTAAGGTTGTAAAATGAAGCGCGATATCAGAGCTGCTCGGTGCATATGAGCGGCTCGCATCTCGTCTGCTGCGATAACACACAGGTCTCTCACTGTCGACGACACCACTTTTAATAAATATGTACCTCATTTATCTTTTACCTTGAGTTACACATCAACCGACATTGTTCTTCGATATATTATAAACTCGTGCGTATAGTCGCTTATTGACGCCTAACAACTGTACAAAGTAGGGGCGCTTTAAATTAAATAGTCATTTTTAAAATGTGTTTGAGTCGTTTGTTATCGAGGATCGTTACGTACGTCAATGGAGTTCATTAACATCTATATTTTATATTATTGTATTTTTAATTTATTTTTTAAATTAGCTAGCGCGCTTTTGTATTTTATTATCTAGAATAGTAAGATGTTATTTATGAGAAGAGATAAGGTTGTTGACCTTTTTAATAACTCCACAAACATGTTATGGACAGGTCCGATATTTTACTTTCTAAACGATTTATACTTACATAGAATTCTTCCCAACTAAGATAAAATACGAGACCGGATGCCAAAACAAATTTTGACCATTTCTGGATACATATCTACATTGCGAGACTTTCTCTTCCCTGTTTATTTTTTTTGTACAACCGGTTTGTTTGGTATTCATTCAACTCATATTATTTAACGCCCCCGCAACAAAATAAAGTCTGCGTTTCACTGGTATCAGTGTAGTCGGTCAAAATTACACTATACTAAAGAAGAAATTTGCAGTTGCAATTTGTTAAAGTTTTAGCAAATTTGATACTGACCCAGAGTATTCCTTCATCTACTTTACACATTTGCACACCTGGTCGTGAAAGTATCTCATTTTTTGTAATTTCTGACCCCCCTTTGTCAGCAAAAGTAAGCAAAGGTTTTATCTCCCTCTCAAGCTCTACCCCCTACGTTATTCCCTCTCTCTCAAAGTCTAAACTTTACAAAAAATCCGAAAAATTGAATAATAAATATCACTGACGCCATCACCACCCAAACCTCCCATAACCCCTATAACATCAAAACTAAGCAAATCAAAAACCACCCGCCCCCTTTAGTACTTACGTGATACTTGAAAGACCCCATATCTGTGGTTATTATTATCTATTTCATTTAATATTATATACATATATGCTTTGCAAGCACATGCTTATTATCACAAATTAGAATTTTTTATTTATTTGTTTGTAATAAATATAGTTATAGATTATTTACAAAATATATTACCTTTTTTATGTCAAAAGTAGGCAAACGAACAGGTTGGAACCTGATGTTAAATGATCACCACCGTCCATAGACACTAGCAACTCCAGGGGAATCACAAGTGCGTTGCCAGCCTGTGTATGGGGGAGGGGTAGGGGGAAAGTAGGTAGGCCTCCGACGCTCTCACTGACCGAACGAAACGCAACAATGCAGGCACTGTTACTTCACGTCGGTGTTCTGTGAGAGGGTGGTACTACCCCGGACGAGCCGACCCATTCATGCTGAAACTAGTAATAGTAACAGCGTGGCTCTACCACCTTGAAAACCTTAAGGGCGCTTTAAGTTTAAGCGGTGGTATCGGACTGCTGCCGTAAGAGAGCAGGGCGGTTAGCGTACTCCACTCGGCTGGTTATGTGTTTTATACAAAATGTGTCGATCCGAGAACGGGCGAGTGCAGTCCGGTGCACGTCTGTTAGCAGGACGGCAAAACCGCGAACGCCATGTGCCTTTTCTTGATTTACTAGTGAGGGGGTACAACAAGTTTTGCATTTTGTAAAATAAATAACTTTGCCTACTTTCTTATTATGGATGACACAAAAAGAGAAAATTTTATAGACGAAATGCAGGTCCTACCCACTATATGAGACTCAAAGTATGACGATTATTTTAATTGTAGACAGAAAAAAAGATTTGGGAAGGTTAAAAAAAGGTGAAAAATTTATAACAAATTTTGAAAATAATTCAGTAAATAAAAATATTTTTAAAATAATTCTCCAGTTAATCAGTTATTTCTTTCTGTATTCAATTTTTTTTACCAAAACCAATAGAAACAATAACGCTTCCTCGACTGAATTCATGGCTCGACTGAAGACAAGTAATGGTGGACATCACTAAAATAAAGTCGGACCACGTAGCACTCCGATTTAAACGATTTAAGTCGTACTGCCTTGATGTCACTTTATAATATTAGTTATCACTGTGTCAAGTTTCATCACAGTTGGCTTAGTACTTTCTGAGTGATCACACGGACAGTCAGAGAAAAATTGTAAAATGATTAGTTTTAGTTTCTATATCGATAACAAAGTCTACCCCGATTATCATTTTCAATGAAAATATTTAATATACAGATTTAGCCTTGTTACAGTTTTATTATATGCATAGATTTTATAATAATCTTGTTATTTAAAAGGCTTAAAATTACTGTTTAAATAATTTAACCCATTTTGCTAATCACCTAATTTTGTATCTCATAAAGTGGATGCTAACATCTGGACAATCTTATCTTATACAAATAGCATGAGAGGTCTGGCTGGCGTTGTACACGTATCACTCGAAAAGTACTGGATAGGTTTATATCAAATTCATTTAGTTCCGCTTTTAATATATAATCCGCGTCAAACTTTATAACCGCTCTGAAGTATATGCGCAGAACACAAATTTAGGTATCAGAGGGACGCAGAAGTCACAGAAAGGGGAGCAGGCTCACCCGCGCACGTACTTCGCCCCTACTGCATCCACGTTGACACATGTCGCCTGTCCTTACTAGTTGCAGTACAGTCGCAATCAGAATAGTTTTGTTGTTGTTAATTACGTGTTATTGCTATTTTCTTTGCTTTTTCTAGTTTATATTTGTTATTATTAGATGACCCGTCTACTTCAAAAAAACAATGGTTCTATGAAGGGCATTGTTTATTACAAATTATTTATTTATTATGAATGTATATTATTTACAATAACACATATATACATATATGCTACAAATATGCCTCAGATAGAAACAAACATTGTATAAGGGGGATCATTCAATTAAAATACGCGATCACCCAAAACTCACTTATAAATGTTATTTGGATATAATTATAACTGACAAATACATGATGTGGCGAACCGTTAATATTCTAGCTTTGTCTATTATTCGGCTACTATTGTCCATTTCTAGTTTTTATTGCTGTTTTATTACCTCAGTAATTATACAATTTTTATTATCTGTTTATTTTTATCTCTAATCTCTTGAAAATATTCTAAATGTATAATATCAAAACAAAGATTAATAAATGTCAATGTTAAAGTCCTATATTAATATTTTGAATTTATTTTGTATTCACTTCTTGACTGTACTGTGCGCAAAGCCGAATTCAAAGCTATATTCAGAGCGGCCAAAACATTTGACTCGGACTTATACTCTGTCATTATCTACAAAATATCACCAGGGCTTTATATACTATATGAGTTTGGACATTGGAGGTAAGTAGTATCAGAATACTACTGATCCGATTTTGAAAATTCGTTCTTAGTTCATTGAATGAATCGCCAGGAACTTGTAACATCACTACCTACTCGACAATGGCAGTAATAATCTACTAGAAGAATGGTTGCCAAAAATAAAATATAATATAATAGTATTTTATTTATGGTTTATATTGAACCCTTGACTATATCATGCGTAGGCCCGAACTTTCGGCTATATAAGGGACAACACCTGTTGGAGGAGCAGATGTAGTGTCGATTAGACAGTCCCTGCTCCTCCGGCCAAAAGGTGTAAGAAGGTACCATGGGGTTTTAGTCCGTGCGACTCGGGCATATCCATCCTCTGCTGCCCGGCGAGATGGATATCCGTTAGGGATTCCCCCATGGAGAAAAAAAAAGGTATCTTGAATTAAGTAATAATAGTATAAAACAAAGTCCCGTACCGCGTCTGTCTGTCTGTTCGCAATAAACTCGGAAAGTACTGAACGGATCTTCATGCAGTTTTAACCAATGGATAAAGTGATTCATGAGTAAGGTTTTAGTATATAATTTTTCAAGATTTTTTTTACATTCAGAGCGGGACAACGTCTGCCGGGCCCGCTGGTAAGTAATAAAATACATTTCAATCATTTTTAGAAATGTCTGTCTGCCTTGAACACGCATAAAGCATAACCTCGAGTAACATTTAATCTTATTTTAAATAAAATCGGTTTACTCTATTAAAAGTTATTGTAATTTTAAATACGACGCGACTTAAGTACGAAAGAAAAGGTAAATGGATTTTATAGATTCAGATGATTTTATTAGTCACTGTTTTTTTTTTACATTGGATTCCACGTGGACGGAGTCGCGGGGACAGCTAGTGTAATATAAAGTTATTACATTTTTTAAGAAACTAGTTTTTTCTTAAGTCCCACGCTTACGATGTGTGTTCTTGTCATGGGGAATTGGAGCAAGCGGTGTGTAGCTTATTCTTCCTCTGTACATAAAATATATTGTATACGATAATAAGTGACTCGGGCTAAGTCATCGGTATCAGTCTAGTGGTAAATATTAAAAGATAAAGCAAGCTACGTGTTCATAGTGAAAATATGAAACATGTTTTTAGTGTAAAAAATAATACCGATAAACATTTATTATTTAGTTATTTATTTTTTGCATCAGCCCATACATTTTGTGGGGTCAATAATATGGCAGAATGTTTTTAAAACGGTATAACCACACATGTAAATAAATAACATTTCAACAATATTGTAAGTATGCGGCTGCCCTTTTACTTCTTGGCGCCATTAACGATGCCGAAAAATACCCAAGCGTTCTAAGAAACAAGTTCGGGAACAAAGAAGCAAACCAATTTGTGTGGAGATACACCTTATAAATACTTAAAGTGCTGCTGCGAAACCTAACGGTTGAATGTGTGAACGAAAATAAGGAAAATGATTAAAAAAGCGGTGTATATATCTACATAATGAAATTATTTTTGTAAACAATCTAAGCATTACTTGGTGCCTTTCTTCAATTTTACCACACAAATATTTTCTTAATTTGTAACAATGTTGGCATAACTCAAATAAATAATAGTTTTTTAAAAAAATCTAAAAAAACATGCTTTCATAAAAAATCCAACTAAAAAAACAGAAAATAAAATTTAATAAATTTGGATTAAGAATAGTGTAAATTAGAAATAAATGTATATTTTTGTAAAAACTGACAAAACAAAGATAAAAATACTGATATCTGGAGGTGCTGATATTAACAGTGACTTTTTTGACAGCAATTTTTTTTTACTTTTTTTTGGATTATTGCATTGTCATCGACCTTTGACAGGTGTGCAAAGTTTGAATTAAATCTTTTCGTTCAAAGTAGAGGACAAAATCGATCTCAAAGGGGTCGGTTACAAATATACATACATACTGGTGAAGCTAATAAAAGCGTGATAAAATGGTCAGTTCTGAAAATAACACTTATTAAAGAGAAAACTTTCTTAGACACATTGAGCCGTATTTTTGGCAGGTAATAAATTAATAATTTCGCGTCATAACATGTTAGTAAGCATACCCGATCTCAATGAGCTTGCACAGCTTGTGTCAGACTAGCGACGCGTAGTAGCATTTAGAACGTGCAGCCTATATGAATTATAAACTGTATAGAATCTTCTTCTTCTTACCCTTATCCCACATAAGTAGGGTCGGTACAACATGTTTCTCATGTTGTGGTATATGATTTGGCTTAATTTTTACGATCGGCCGCCTGCCTGACATCAACCCACCTTGGGATTATTTTGTTGTACCACTGTATTTATGATTATTATTATATAGTTACGAAGTGTGATGGGACTTTTACAACTTTTCTGTAGACTTTAGCATTGGTAGGCTATTTATAGTATCTGCTTGAGTTCCGGTTAAAAAGGAAGTTCTTCAAGATTATGGTTTGCTTGATATATGCATTTATATGTAACATAAAACTAGCCAACTTTAGACTATTCCCGAAGACTGCATTTTCGGGGTTTTTTTTTTCAGGATTCGTAGGTTCAGAGTTTTCTCTGTAATAATAATATAATATTAAATACAATAAACCAATATAATAATATAAAATATAAAAACTGTAAGAGAAAAATAAATGCAAATAAAATGACATATACTATATAGAATGTATATGATTATTGTTCGAAGTGTCAAAAGATGTGAAAACGACTCTAATGATAATAATTTCAATTCACAACATATGAAATTTAAATAATTTAATCTATAATTAATTTTAAAATTCAAAACAGGACACAGTTTATTCTATGGTATCGTCCTTATGACTACCTCGATTTTTAACCCTTGATTTCACTCAATTGCGTTTTATTTTTAATCTACAACTGGCTTTCGCCATTCTAAATCGCGGACTTGCAACAATTATTCACTCTTTCAGCTTTCAAATATACATTCTGTCGTTTGTATATAGAAAAAAAACCGATTCTTTTGCGATATTCGACGTAAAACTAGTTATCCTAGTATGCGATACAGTAAAATATTCATAAAGAAAATAACCACAGTAAAATCTTTTTTATGCGGAAATATAACTGAGTTACTGGATTCTCTTAGTCCACTTTCTTAGTCAATAATAACAATTATTCGTGGAACGCAAAACGAGGTTTATGAAATAGTCTAAAAATATATAAACTTTAAAAAATTGATTTTTACGTTTTTTTTTTTGGTTTAATATTAGATGATAGCTGATAATTGCCCGTCTACTATGTTTAAAATATACTTTATGTACGGATAAAAAACTATTAAGAATAAATAGCTAAAATTTACTTTGCTTACAAATTTTTGTTATCGTTCACTTCCCCTCAGCTGCGAATGCGTACGACACCGTTTGCTCCAATTCTCGACACAAAAAAAGACACCGCTGAACACAGGATATTAAAAATCGTAGTTTTTGAAACCTTCATAACTTTATATTGAATGAAGTTATCGTAATATTTTTTTCGATAAGGGCCAAGTAGGAGTATTTTAATTATAGAATTAAAATAATTATTATTACATATATGTATAAGAAGTAAAACTAAAAACATCATCAAAATATATCCAGTAATTTTTGCGTGATGCGTGCACGATGGCTGACTTCCATTGCGTTATTTATATATAGAAGCAATTATATTATAAATATTTTTACTTATAATATCATTGTATAGAAGATATTAAAATATGTTCCGACCATGAAATCAATATAAAGTAGAACATAGGTAAAGCGTACCCCGATAAATCAGAAATCTTTATTACTTGAAAGAATCACTGGTTCCTTACCCTTCAAGTTACAATACCTCCATTACTCAAAATCTGTGTCCTCGAAAAGTCATAAAAATCAGTATTTTTCCACATTGTATTTCAATACATCATTTCTACATACAAGAAAGTATATTAATTATTATATACTAGCGGGCCCGGCAGACGTTGCCCCGCCCTGTTTTTAAAAAATCTTTGACAAATTATATACTAAAACCTTCCTCATGAATCAGTTTATCCAATGGTGAAAATCACATGAAAATCCGGTCAGTAGTTTTTGAGTTTATCGCGAACAGACAGACAGACAAACGCGGTAGGGGACTTTATTTATACCATGCAATGATACATCACTGTTCAATACGAATACCTCTAAAACTCAATAAAAAGCTTTCAGGTTTAAGAATATTGCGGCCAATACATTTATACTTACTCAGAGGTAATTTCTACTTATCTTTATAACAAGTTTTTTTACGTAAGCACTGTAACCTAAAATTAAATAGAATAGAATCTAAACCACTGCAAGTCAAAAATGTTGTAACAAAAAAAGTCGGAAATTCTATAACTTCTTCAATTTCTACTTAGGTACCAAGGTTTTACTTTACTTGCTATATAATTGGATGATGTTATCTTGTAAGCTATCAAACACGTTTTTAACGTGGCGAGGTTCTTGGACACCCGTTCTGTCGGGGGATAGCTGGGTGATGTCAAACTCTTGCTGATTAAAACCCCACGGTGAACTGTTTGCCGCGCTAATGGGAGCCATGAGATTGTGCAAGCATGCACAGCGACGTTCTAGTGGCAAGGCCAAGGGCGAATGACCACCAGCCATTTGAGAAAGCCTGGTCAAATTGTTTACATATCTCTAGAATCAGTGCAGTGGAAGAAGACGCCTCCTGCAACATCCGCGTGCCAGTGTTTTTAGTAAGGTTGTCTACTCACTCTGTACCTTTTTAACAAGGTTTTCTACCTACCTCTGCTTTAAGGCCTCCCGTCTAACGTTGATTCCTTACTCTCTTTAATTTTTAATGTGGTTTCCTCTTTCTCTCCACCCTAAAGCTTCTCTCTGTAACTTTTAACGAGATTTTCTTCCTTTCTCTGCCCAAATCCCTCCATCCGTGTTTTTAACGTGGTTGCCTCCGTAACTCCCTGTAACCGTACTCACAAGCGAAAAAAATTACTGGATCCATTTATGATAAAACACATTCGATGGCAAAAGTGTAGTCCGGTGAAGCTGTTAAGGCCTTGCAAGGCAAATGGCGTAGTCAGTATGACAAAAAAGAAACCATTAACAATAAGTTTTGATATTAGATATATATAGTACTAGCTGACCCGTGCGACTTCGTCTGCACCAAATCGGTTATTACCGGTTTTGATTGTACTTTTAAACGCGAAAAATCTAAATAAATCTCAAAACCCGATTGCAGTGATACCTACTGTTTCAAATTGTGAATACCAACTATCCAGGGACTCACTCAAACATATACCCAGTTGGTATGTGAGAAATATTTTAAAATAAGCTTAGAACCCGTTCGCAGTATCACCTACCAGGTACAATTAAGATAAAAAATAACCTACATATATTGCCGATAAATGTCTTCCCAGTACGTTGTCCCAGTACCTTCTGTCCCAATAAGCCTACAACCCGTTTGTAACATCATCTACCGGGTTCAATTAAAATAAAAACTAACCTACGTATATTGGCAGTAATGTAAAAAAAGCTTGAGAGGTCCATGGACCTCCAGTTGGAACGTAGTTCCTTTCCCTTTTTTGTAGGCGTTTACTATACGCTCAGTATAGTTTACATTATAAAATATCAAGTTGATAGAGTTAAATTGTAATTTAAACGTTAAAATATATTCATAAAATAAATAATGATAAATTAAACACTGAATGACATCATAACTATTTTCAACTTGTATTAAAACTTTTTCACACTACATTGTATTAAAGAAAAACATAAATATTAAAAAGATATGAGCAACATGTGTCATCTGTCACTTGCCTGTGACTATTTGTCTAAGAGCTAGGCAACGGTTTCGACAGCGAATTGGCTGCCGGTAAACCTTTACAGGCAAAAATATTGAACTTTATATAATTTTAGAATGTTTTGTTTTTCACTAACTTTTAAACGCTACTAAAACGTGAATTTATTATTGCCAGACATTTTTGATATTAACAATAATGTGCCCGATGCAATTTTTTGTAAATAAAGAAGTATGTTCAAACCATGTTAAGATATCTGTAATTTTATTGAAGTTATATTTCTTTTGGCGCGTTAGGGAAAAATGATGAGAGTAAATTTTTACGATGAACGCGCACACCGTAACAAAAAAATGATGAGAGTAAATTTTTACGTTGCGCGCACACACCGTCACGAAAAACCGACACCCTGAAGTTAGCTATAGTCAACATTTTGTTTCTTTGTATTTGTTGTTTGTATTTCTTTATATTAAAACTTTCATTGTATTAAATACCTTTTTTTTATTGTTAGTGTCGTTTTTTCTACAAACGTAGAATAAGGCGCAAGATAAAATTTTTGAAAAGATTTTTACTTGTTACGCCAAAGAAGTATAACTTCTAATGCGTGTACATAAGTACACACACACACTTTTTTTTAATATTATTTTATTTCAACATAAAAAAGGGTAAATTAAAAATATAATGTATTTTTTTATGTCATAGGAGGCAAACGGACAGGTGGGTCACCTGGTGTTAAGTAATAACTACCGTCCATAGACACTTGCAACACCAGGAGAGTCGTAAGTGCCTTGCCAACCTGTGTTGGAGGGGGAGGAAGCGGAAGGGGAGAGGAGGAAGGGGAAGAGAGGTGGGCCTCTCCGGTGCTCTCACTAATCGAACGAAACGCACTAATGCAAGCATTGTTACTTCCCGTCGGCTTTTTGTTAGAGGGTGGTACTACCCCGGGCGAGCCGACCCATTCATCCTGAAACCAGTAATAGCTTCAGCGTGGCTCTACCCCCTACCAAAACCTATGTATAGAATAACTTAGTTATAACTCTAGCTTAGCGCAACACTGGCTGTATAATAAAGATAGCCATAATTGTGGAAGAGCCTGGTTAACAAAATGAAATATGTTCTTTGCAAGGGAAAAAATAAAATGGTTTGAAATGAATTATTTTGTTTATAAAGAATATCACCAGGCACATTATTGTCAATAACAAAATTGTCTGGCAGTGAAAAATTCATGTTTTTAATAACG
Organism: Antheraea pernyi; assembly: GCA_015888305.1. Lineage (NCBI taxonomy): Eukaryota > Metazoa > Arthropoda > Insecta > Lepidoptera > Saturniidae > Antheraea > Antheraea pernyi. The sequence goes on from MU158952.1 coordinate 518,699, forward strand.
TATAAACGTTAAACTTATAAAAGTTACTGACAAAAAATGTTCCTTAAATTATTTATAAATCAAAATGTTGATCTGTAAAGGTGTAATTCGCATTAAAAAATACAACGTTAACCGGCTACCAGGTATCCTGAATCGTGTTTGGAAGGGCATAATATATCTTCATATTAAAGAACCAACTTTTCTCAAATTCTCGTTCTTCCAACGTTGCTGGCTCTTATACTAAGGTGTCGCAAAAAAGTCTAGTTACATTAACTAATTTCTTTTCTTTCGTTATCCTGGAGAACCCCTTGCGTTTTATGGGTCAAAAAGTATCCTAAATGTAACCTTGTAATGTACAGATTTGGCTTTGTTACAGTTTTATTATAGTATAGATAAATAAATAAATCTTGTCACCTTTGTTTAGCAAACATTTTTTTATACAATGAAATAAATGTAACAACATAAGTGACAGTTTCGTCTACATAAATGTTTCATACGTGGTCGATAATTACGTACAGAAATGTCATGTAGGCGTAGCTCAGTTGTAACGTACGGGGCTTTATATGTTTCGACGGAGCCGACGGTTCGAATCACGGTGGTCGTTTTTTTTGGTTTTTTTTTTTGAAGTAGCATATGGAAATATAGCTTAATTTTTTAGCTAATCTGTCTGCTATATATAGCACAAAGAAAATTTACCAAAATTCGTCAAGAATATCATGAACTACATTTTTTTTACTTTCGTCCGTTATCCTGGAGAATCCCTTGTGTTTTATGAGATAAAAAGTATCCTAGATGTAACCTTGTAATATTGGTTATTACTGTGCCAAATTTCGTCTAAATTGGTTCAGTACTTTCAGAGTAATACGTGTTTAAAGGGACAGACAAACAGGCAGATCCTGGAGAATCCCTTGCGTTTTATGAGAAAAAAAATATCCTAAATGTAATCTCGTAACATTAGTTATCACTGTGCCAAGTTTCGTCAAAATCGGTTCAGTACTTTCAGAGTGATGCGCGTTCACAGGGACAGACAGACGGACAGACAGACAGACAGACAGACAGACAGACAGACAAAAATTTTAAAAGGGTTATTTTTGGCTTCTATATCGACAACAAAGCCTACCCCCATCAAAATTTTCAAAAAATATTTAATGTACAGATTTGACCCTGCTACAGTTTTAATATAATACTAGCTGACCCGTGCGACTTCGTCTGCACCAAATCGGTTATTACCGGTTTCGATTGTACTTTTAAACGCGAAAAATCTAAATACATCTCAAAACCCGATTGCAGCGATACCTACTGTTTCAAATTGTGAATCCCAACTATCCAGGGACTCACTCAAACATATACCCAGTTGGTATGTGAGAAATATTTTAAAATATGCTTTGAACCCGTTCGCAGCATCACCTACCAGGTCCAATTAAGATAACAAATAACCTACATATATTGCCGATAAATGTCTTCCCAGTACGTTGTCCCAGTAACTTCTGTCCCAATAAGCCTACAACCCGTTCGTAACATCATCTACCGGGTTCAATTAAAATAAAAACTAACCTACGTATATTGGCAGTAATGTAAAAAAAGCTTGAGAGGTCCATGGACCTCCAGTTGGAACGTAGTTCCTTTCCCTTTTTTGTAGGCGTTTACTATACAGTCAGTATAGTTTACATTATAAAATATCAAGTTGATAGAGTTAAATTGTAATTTAAACGTTAAAATATATTCATAAAATAAATAATGATAAATTAAACACTGAATGACATCATAACTATTTTCAACTTGTATTAAAACTTTTTGACACTACATTGTATTAAAGAAAAACATACATATTAAAAAGATATGAGCGAGATGTGTCAACTGTCACTTGCCTGTGACTATTTGTCTAATAGCTAGGCAACGGTTTCGACAGCGAATTGGCTGCCGGTAAACCTTTACAGGAACATAAGAGGTAAAAAGATTATTTTTGGCTTCTATATCGATACCGAAGTCTAGCCCGATAAAAATTAAAAAAAAAAAAAAATAATGTTCAGATTTAATCTTGCTACAGTTTTATTATAATATAGATAGAAGATAGATAAATAAATAAATCTTGTCACCTTTGTGTAGCTAACATTTTTTTATACAATGAAATAAATGTAACAACATATAAGTGACAGTTCATATTTTTTTACTTTCGTCTGTTATCCTGGAGAATCCCTTGCGTTTTATAATATAAAAAGTATCCTAGATGTAACCTTGTGATATTGGTTATAACTGTGCCAAATTTCATCTAAATTGGTTCAGTACTTTCAGAGTGATACGTGTTTAAAGGGACAGACAAACAGGCAGATGCTGGAGAATCCCTTGCGTTTTATGAGATAAAAAGTATTCTAGATGTAACCTTGTGATATTGGTTATAACTGTGCCAAATTTCATCTAAATTGGTTTAGTACTTTCAGAGTGATTCGTGTTTAAAGGTATAGACAAACAGGCAGATCCTGGAGAATCCATTGCGTTTTATGGGACAAAAAGTATCCTAAATGTAATCTCGTAACATTAGTTATCACTGTGCCAAGTTTCGTCAAAATCGGTTCAGTACTTTCAGAGTGATGCGCGTTCACAGGGACAGACAGACAGACAGACAGAAAGACAGACAGACAAAAATTTTAAAAGGGTTATTTTTGGCTTCTATATCGACAACAAAGCCTACCGCCATTAAAATTTTCAAAAAATATTTAATGTACAGATTTCACCCTGCTACAGTTTTATTATAATATAGATAGATAGATTGTCATGCCCTTGCTATTTGTTATTTTGTTTATACAGTTCGTTAAATTTATTTGATTTCATTTTTAAATTGCTATAAACGATTAATATATATATATATATATATATATATACAAATTGCTTAATATAACTCAAGATATTAATCTCAGTTTTAAATTAATACACTAAGTATAACCTTCAATTATTATTATAGTTTGAGGTCAATATGAAATAAAGTAAGATACGTGAACAAATGGATAGTTTGTAATTAAAAAGCCTCTATATATTGTTACACGAAAGTACTGATTAACAGTTTATCTTCTGAAGAGAATACTCGCTTTGTGAAATAAGCTTAATTCTATCTAATATTATAAATGCATATGTGAGTTTGTTTGTTACGTTTTCATGCTTTTACTATTGAACCTATATATATATATATATATATATAAACGATTTCACTTTAATAGGAGATTGTTTTTTTTTTATAAATAGCTGCTACGTGCTTACTTCTCTGGGCGTTTTGTCTCATAAGTATAATTTTTTTTTACCGGAATTCACTAATTTTAAACTATAATAAGTATACAAACTGAAGTCGACCTTAGAACGTAAATATCATTTGGTGCCCGTTTTTTTAACGTTCATAAAAAAATTGTACTGTCACAGATATTTCTTCAATGAATTTGGAGATAGTGCATGTGTCGTACTGATGACTATGACGATATTATTACCGACTAGCTTTTGCCCTCGGCCTCAGGGCAGCGGCCCAAGCCTAGGTCCGTTCCCTAGGCGTGGAGCCCTTGAGTACGCTGCTCGCGCGATACAGTGACTCAAAATCTTACATGACTGCGACAACATTACACATATCACCTCCACACACGTGCACGCATACACGCTTACACATGCAAGTGGAAGGGTTTTATTTTTTTCCCCTTATCAAGCTGAAATAGTTTAGAAACTTATTCGATAGGAAATATATATAAGAGTTGTTGAGGTATGTATGCTTGGTACACATATATGTTTCAATAACTCATATAAGTATGAATATGTTGCTAAGCTTAGGTTCGTTCAGATAGGTAGCGAATTGCATGAATCAGGCAACAGCCCAACCCGAGGTGTGCCGAGCACTCTTGAGCTAGTTGTCAAAATAAAATCGGCTGAGTGCTTTAAGCGCTCGCCTTAGTAGTCCGATGAAACTGTTAAGACCTTGCTAGGTCAATAGGGTAGTCAGTTTGAAAAAAAAATGCTCTCGGATCCGTTGGCTGTTTATGTACATATTTGTATCCTAGGAATCGTACATCCTTTTCTGTATTCTTAACAACGTATATGTAAAATTTTATGGTGATGGGTTGAGTAGTTAGGATGTGTAAGCGTAACAAACAGATAAACAAACAAACTGATATTGACATTTATGATATTAGTTAGGATAAGAGGTATATTTCTTCGTTAGTAGCAAAACAGTCGAACTATTTTAAATTTAGATATTTCACGGCCAGTTCGTGTAACGGATATCAACATTCCAAGTACGGTTATGAAAATTAGTGTTTAAATCTAGAACACTATAATATTATAGGGGATGTTACTTTGTACTTTCGCCTGGAATTAATACGTTACTTTGTACTGGAATTAATTGACCACTACTACGCCTCACTGCAATAAAAAAGCGTTTTTTTTAAACAATATAAATAAAGAATTAAAACAACGTTCCTTGGTTGATTTTAATTCTTTTTTTTTTATTGGATTTTTATTAATAATGGATTTCCGTAAAATAACGCCTTATTCAATATTTTTTTGCTATTATTCTAGTTTTACATTATAGGAAAATATAATTGAAAAATTTAAGGAAATACAACATTTATATTATTTTGAAATTTCATTGCTGTTAAAATTTCGCCAGGCGCTGACCCATTTGCTCCTCTCACATAAAGTACTGGGTCGACGTTTTCAACGATGAACTATGAAGTTGTTAAACTTTTGCATTAAATGTTGGAATATGAATGCAACCTCGTTACATTGTCTGTTGCTCTCTCTAGCAATACTACCTCTGTTATTATGTCAAATGTTACTTCCTCTTTCCTTCAATATATGTCATTCCGTCCGTGCAGTGTTTTATTGTTCCTTGCTAGCTAATCTCGTCTTACACAATAATTAATAGTTTGTTAACATTTAACATGCGATTCTGCTTTTCGTATGGAAACTTTGTATTTATTGCTAGGTTCCAACAGCGACTTCATCTGCATCTTAATAATCTATTTTATGTACAAAGAAAAAAAAACATTGGGAGCAGATCCTTACCTCATTTATAAACGGCAAAAAAGCATACATCTCTAAAAGCATATATCTTATAAAAGTGGAAGTTTCTGAAAATTAATAAATTTATATTTAAAAAATAATCAAAAATCTACCGCCAGTTCTAAAAACAACCCAGTCATCGAGAAAAACCGGCAAGAAACTCGACCTGGTTTATCTATTCATGTTTTATATTTTTACAAAACATAAATAGTTACATTCGTTTTTAGTGGATGCACTGAGAGGGGCGTCATTTCCAGACGTCGACATGAACCCGCTCGACATGGTTCTTGAACTCATTATCCGGCAAATCGGTTATGCGTTACGGAAATTTGTTACAAAACCTAACACTATTACCTAAAAAACTATTTTCGGTCTTAATGAGCCTGAAGCATGGAATGACCAATTTGTTGCTGTTTCTAGTATTTAAATTATGTTCGTCTTTTACTAGATCTAGCATATCTATGTTTTGGCGGACATACATTAAATTATCAAGAATATGTTGGGAGGGCAGAGTTAAGACACCGAATTCCTGAAACTTAGTTTTTAATGATCCACGAGGCCCCATGTTATAAATTGCTCGAACTGCCCGTTTTTGTAGTAGGCATATAGCGTACACCTCAGCTGCTGTCCCCACAACAAAATACCATAAGACATCAAGCTATAAGTAAGTGAAGTAGACCAATCTAGCAGTGACAATATCTATTAGCTGGCGAATCTTTCGAACTGTGAACGCAGCAGAACTTAATCTACCCGCCAATTTTTAACGTGCGGACTTCATTCAAATCAAAAAAAAAATAGCAAAAAAATAGCAGTTCTTCGTTTGACGTTTGACGTTTTAACTGCGCTCCCAATAACTAAAACTTAAATATTACGGAGCGCAGTTAAAACGTCAAACGTCAAACGAAGAACTGCTATTTTTTTGCTATTTTTTTTTTGATTTGAATGAAGTCCGCACGTTAAAAATTGGCGGGTAGATTAAGTTCTGCTGCGTTCACAGTTCGAAAGATTCGCCAGCTAATAGATATTGTCACTGCTAGATTGGTCTACTTCACTTACTTATAGCTTGATGTCTTATGGTATTTTGTTGTGGGGACAGCAGCTGAGGTGTACGCTATATGCCTACTACAAAAACGGGCAGTTCGAGCAATTTATAACATGGGGCCTCGTGGATCATTAAAAACTAAGTTTCAGGAATTCGGTGTCTTAACTCTGCCCTCCCAACATATTCTTGATAATTTAATGTATGTCCGCCAAAACATAGATATGCTAGATCTAGTAAAAGACGAACATAATTTAAATACTAGAAACAGCAACAAATTGGTCATTCCATGCTTCAGGCTCATTAAGACCGAAAATAGTTTTTTAGGTAATAGTGTTAGGTTTTGTAACAAATTTCCGTAACGCATAACCGATTTGCCGGATAATGAGTTCAAGAACCATGTCGAGCGGGTTCATGTCGACGTCTGGAAATGACGCCCCTCTCAGTGCATCCACTAAAAACGAATGTAACTATTTATGTTTTGTAAAAATATAAAACATGAATAGATAAACCAGGTCGAGTTTCTTGCCGGTTTTTCTCGATGACTGGGTTGTTTTTAGAACTGGCGGTAGATTTTTGATTATTTTTTAAATATAAATTTATTAATTTTCAGAAACTTCCACTTTTATAAGATATATGCTTTTAGAGATGTATGCTTTTTTGCCGTTTATAAATGAGGTAAGGATCTGCTCCCAATGTTTTTTTTTCTTTGTACATAAAATAGATTATTAAGATGCAGATGAAGTCGCTGTTGGAACCTAGCAATAAATACAAAGTTTCCATACGAAAAGCAGAATCGCATGTTAAATGTTAACAAACTATTAATTATTGTGTAAGACGAGATTAGCTAGCAAGGAACAATAAAACACTGCACGGACGGAATGACATATATTGAAGGAAAGAGGAAGTAACATTTGACATAATAACAGAGGTAGTATTGCTAGAGAGAGCAACAGACAATGTAACGAGGTTGCATTCATATTCCAACATTTAATGCAAAAGTTTAACAACTTCATAGTTCATCGTTGAAAACGTCGACCCAGTACTTTATGTGAGAGGAGCAAATGGGTCAGCGCCTGGCGAAATTTTAACAGCAATGAAATTTCAAAATAATATAAATGTTGTATTTCCTTAAATTTTTCAATTATATTTTCCTATAATGTAAAACTAGAATAATAGCAAAAAAATATTGAATAAGGCGTTATTTTACGGAAATCCATTATTAATAAAAATCCAATAAAAAAAAAAGAATTAAAATCAACCAAGGAACGTTGTTTTAATTCTTTATTTATATTGTTTAAAAAAAACGCTTTTTTATTGCAGTGAGGCGTAGTAGTGGTCAATTAATTCCAGTACAAAGTAACGTATTAATTCCAGGCGAAAGTACAAAGTAACATCCCCTATAATATTATAGTGTTCTAGATTTAAACACTAATTTTCATAACCGTACTTGGAATGTTGATATCCGTTACACGAACTGGCCGTGAAATATCTAAATTTAAAATAGTTCGACTGTTTTGCTACTAACGAAGAAATATACCTCTTATCCTAACTAATATCATAAATGTCAATATCAGTTTGTTTGTTTATCTGTTTGTTACGCTTACACATCCTAACTACTCAACCCATCACCATAAAATTTTACATATACGTTGTTAAGAATACAGAAAAGGATGTACGATTCCTAGGATACAAATATGTACATAAACAGCCAACGGATCCGAGAGCATTTTTTTTTCAAACTGACTACCCTATTGACCTAGCAAGGTCTTAACAGTTTCATCGGACTACTAAGGCGAGCGCTTAAAGCACTCAGCCGATTTTATTTTGACAACTAGCTCAAGAGTGCTCGGCACACCTCGGGTTGGGCTGTTGCCTGATTCATGCAATTCGCTACCTATCTGAACGAACCTAAGCTTAGCAACATATTCATACTTATATGAGTTATTGAAACATATATGTGTACCAAGCATACATACCTCAACAACTCTTATATATATTTCCTATCGAATAAGTTTCTAAACTATTTCAGCTTGATAAGGGGAAAAAAATAAAACCCTTCCACTTGCATGTGTAAGCGTGTATGCGTGCACGTGTGTGGAGGTGATATGTGTAATGTTGTCGCAGTCATGTAAGATTTTGAGTCACTGTATCGCGCGAGCAGCGTACTCAAGGGCTCCACGCCTAGGGAACGGACCTAGGCTTGGGCCGCTGCCCTGAGGCCGAGGGCAAAAGCTAGTCGGTAATAATATCGTCATAGTCATCAGTACGACACATGCACTATCTCCAAATTCATTGAAGAAATATCTGTGACAGTACAATTTTTTTATGAACGTTAAAAAAACGGGCACCAAATGATATTTACGTTCTAAGGTCGACTTCAGTTTGTATACTTATTATAGTTTAAAATTAGTGAATTCCGGTAAAAAAAAATTATACTTATGAGACAAAACGCCCAGAGAAGTAAGCACGTAGCAGCTATTTATAAAAAAAAAACAATCTCCTATTAAAGTGAAATCGTTTATATATATATATATATATATATAACTGTGGTACACGTTAAAGATAATCTTTAGGCCACGTGTACCACTGTTGGTATAGGATTTGATAACGAAATAATTAACTATGTCATGCTATGTATGATATTGTAACGTAGTATTGTATGATAATACGTGATGTAATCCGGTGAAGCTGTGAAGGCCCGTCAGGCCAGTAGCGTAGACGATGGCCTGAAGATCATGTCAGGCAAAAATGACTTGTAACGAAAAGTGTTAAGATTGTAAATAACGCAAACGATGTCGAGGGTATATGCTAGTGATGAAATAAGTAAGCAATCACTTCAAACACGAAAGTCTTGTCACCACAATTGTAGCTGGAATTGGATACACAAAGACTGACAATAAGTTGCGCGAAAGAAGGTCCCTAGGGCATATTTTGCACCTGGTGTATTACTGTTAACATGATATAACAATACTAACACTTGAAAAAACTTCTCAAAGCTTAAAAAAATAACGTAATATGCATTCAGCAGTACATTACGCAATATTCTCATTTGGCGAGATGTCGTTACAATTTAGAGCTATGAGAGAGGGAGATATAATAAAAAAAACTTGCACAAAAGAAAATTGTATTTCGTCGGAATTCGTTCTGACAAAAAACGTTCTTCATAATGCGGCGATTACTAAGCTGAGTCGAGAAATGGGACTGGAGATTTCTTTTTAGGCCTGTCTCATGGAATACTATGATATTTTTGCAGTAAAAAGTACGGTAATCTAATAAGACGCCAGTTTTGTGAGAACCGTTATGTAAGTATTAAGAACGGAATTAGGTAATATTCATTTTTATAAGTCAAATCATCAAATCAAAAATACTTTATTCAGTTTAGGCCCTAATAAGGCACTTATGAACGTCAAAGACTACTACCGGTTCGGAAAACAACCCAGTCATCGAGAAGAACCGGCAAGAAACTCGATCGGGTACATTTTTTTTTAACATATATTTCTAATACATTATACAACAATGCTTTTAGTGGATGCACAGAGAGGAGTCAATTCCAGACATCACTATCATTCACATACTGATCCACTCTATAATATCCTTTTGAAACTAAAACCCGTTTGACATGGCGCTTAAATTTACAGTCCGGCAAATCGGTAACATGCTTTGGGACTTTATTGTAGAACCTAACACTATTACCTAAAAAACTATTACTGGTTTTGCTAAGTCTGAAACATGGGACCACCAGTTTATTACAGTTTCTAGTATTTAGATTATGCCGGTCTTTAACTAAATTCAGTTTCTCAAAGTTTTTCCGGACATACATTAAATTATCAAGAATGTATTGGGAGGGCAGAGTTAAGATACCGAATTCCTGGAATTTCGTTTTTAATGATTCGCGAGGTCCCATATTATATATTGCCCGAACTGCCCGTTTTTGTAATAAAAATATCGTGTCTACCTCAGCAGCCGTACCCCATAGCAGAATGCCATAAGACATTAAGCTATGGAAGTAAGCGAAGTAAACTAACCTAGCAGTGGCAATATCTGTAAGCTGGCGAATCTTACGTATTGCGAATGCAGCGGAACTTAATCTGCTCGCCAGTTTTTTAATGTGAGGGCCCCATTGTAATTTAGAATCTAATGTAATTCCCAAGAATACAGCATTGTCAACTAACCCTACTAAATTCCCTTCGATCTTGATTCTACTATCAACCTGTCTAACATTGGGTAATGTAAATCTTATACATTTCGTTTTATCTGCATTTAGCAATAGGTTATTTAACGCAAACCAATGACAAATTTCACTTAAAGTATTATTCAGATGCCCGACCTCTGAATCTATCCTTTTCACTTTAAATATTAGAGAAGTATCGTCTGCAAAAAGCACCATGTCAGCAGAGTTATTGACCACTAGCGGTAGATCGTTTATGTATATTAAGAACAAAAACGGCCCTAAAATAGAGCCCTGCGGGACACCAATTCTAGCAAGCGATCCCGCAGAGGTTACCCCATGTATGTTAACTATAACGTCGTTCGTTATAACGAAAAATTTTCTATAACGTAGAAATTAGTTCAATTTGGTTGGTTTACCACAAAACCATTTTGTTTATTCTCTTCCCTCCGTATAACGAAAACATCCTCGGTCCCTTGAAATTCGTTATGAAGAGTTTCCTTTGTATAATAATAGACTGAAATTTTTCTAAAGAGAACACCAAAAAACAGACTTTCTTTGAATATTGTCAACTAAGCCTACTAAAATCCCATCGATCTCGATTCTACTACGAGTAAGCGGAACATTAGGCAGGGTAAATGTTACACATTTTATTTTGTCAGCATTAAGTAATAGATTATTTAACGCAATCAAATCGGAAATTTTATTTAAAGAATTATTTAGATAACTTAAAGTTACTTAAACTTAATAACTACTTTACTTATACTTTATCTAAGATTTAAAATTAATAACAATAATCAACATTGACAATCATTTTGTGATGAAAACTATTGAGGCCATTAATCAAAATATAAATCCTATCTCTCAAGTTGGACCAAATTATATATAAATACCAACTTTCATAAAATTTGGTTCAACCGTTTCCGAGTTCATGGACAAACATGAAACTGGATTTTTATATATTAAGAAGATAAAAAACACCAATTATTGGAATGTCAGTCCATTAATTAAAATAAATGAATTTACATGTAAACTGATAGGAATCAATGATGTAGGAAACAAGTACAAATTATAAAGACATAACATTTGTAAATGTGCTGTGATAACCTCCGGAACCACTGACCCGGTTCTCAAAGTTCTTTACTAATAGGAAGCTACATTGCCCTTGAGCGCTATAAAATATATTGTACTGTGGTAAAATATTGTGTGTTTTTTAATTATGTGTAAGTATTTTATGGTAATTAACGTGTCCCTAACCTCGAATAGTTCTACAGTATGGAATTACTTATCTTTTTCTTGCTACAACGCTTATCACTTGACAATATTGCTCTAATTTTAATGTAGTTTTCAGATCAATTTACGGATGCACTCTAGAAAGCATCTACTTAGATTATATATGTGTCGTTATATTTCAAAATGACTTAAATCTAATTTTAGTCGTTCCTAATATTTTTCGCTATTTTTCATGATCTTCAAATTTCGTACATGTGAAATATGTAGAATAATAATAGAAAAACTAAAAACCTTATGGACGGATAAATTGGAATAAAAACAGGAAATCTTTAAAAAGATACAAATGTTATACGAACGATTAAAATTGGATTTAGCTAATTTTTAAATGTGACGACACATAATACGTCTTTATACTTTTCTTTTTTTTTTCGAACTGACTACGCTATTGACATAGTAAGGTCTTAACAGCTTCACCGGACTACTTTATACTTTTCCAAAGATGTTAAGTAATCATCATACACAAATTACAGCTTAAATAAAAGACAACTGTTCTAATCCGTATTAGTATGTAATTTTTTACTCTTTTTTTATGTCATAGGTGGCAATCGAACAGGTGGGACACCTGATCTTAAGTGATCACCACCGTCCATGGACACTAACAACACCAGAGGAGTTGCAAGTGCGTTGCCTCCCTTTGGGGGGACGGGTTAGAGGAGGGAGAGCGGAGGGAAGGTGGGCTCTTACTGACCGAGCGAAACGCAACAATTCAAGCACTGTTACTTCACGTCGGTTTTCTATGAGAGGGTGGTACTACCTAGGACGAGTCGACCCGATCATGCTGAAACCAGTAATAGCTTTAGCGTGGCTCTACCGCCATTGATACTCCATCCTTGTTTAAATTTAAAATAAATGTAGCAATGTAACGCATTTCCCGGTACTATAAAGATTTAGTAATTAATATATTAATCTAAATATAAAGCATCTAAAACAAAGTTCTGTGCTATCCTGTATGTAAAAGACGCCATCCATGCATGCGTCGTAAAATAGATGAGAGTATAATATTTCATGATACGAGTGCGTAAGTATTAAGTTATGGATCAAGGTGACACTGTAATATAATATAACAATGAATGTACGTTAGGCATAGGTGTTAAAATATACATTATCAAGAAAGAATGTCCAGAATTGCCAGATACAATTTCAGACACTCGAGTTAACAGAAGTAGTTTGTAGAACTAATAAACTAATAGACTTGGACCATAGATCAAAATCTTATTAATTGTATAGTTGTTTCTAGTAATTGCAGTTGTATTGGTTTTAGTAATAGACATTTACCGCTCGCCAGTTTCCGCTTATCTTGGATTGTAATGTAACGATTATAGGCTGCTATTTGAGGAGTGCCCTTTTTTCTTATTGTAGCACGGCAAAATGACTGCACTATGCCTGATGGTAAGCACAGTACAATCTAAAAACAATGGCGACCACCGAGTGACCCACTATTCATCACCGGTTGCCACTGTCATGCCGGACTGCGAAAAGCTGGATATGTATAGGCTGATCCCGAAACGCGACCCGCAGAAGTGAATCACTATGAAGGGCTTTTACGCCATATACATCGTGGTTGCGACCCAGTTAGGCTCTAAAGCCCTACTACCTCGCTTTCGCCATTGCCTCGTTCGTTATTCAGCAGGGTGCACCACGTGCAGGTGAGGTTGGCTTGGGTGTCTCAAGTCTTATGATGTTATTCGACACCCCTTACACCTCATAACTGGCACTTTGCGACTTATCACAATTAAACCTTGTACAGATTCTATTAATCTCTGATCACAAAATAACTTACTTTAATATGTAAGTTATTATATGTAAGATATAAGAAGTAAGTTTACATAAAAATGTATAATACTCCCAATAATCTCCGAATTTTGAAGATTTATCTTTCAAATTTTTCTTATTACTTTTTTTTTTGCCAAAACCATACTGTAGTTTATTGATTGTTGATAATCATCATCAAGTCTGTAAGAGATCCAATGCAGTGCCATGCGCCTCTTCCCGAAAACCAGCCCACGACGTATTGGCGGCTTCAAGCTCTGAGAAATCCACACATAGAACATGTTTCCCACATATAATAGTACTACAAGAACATTTCTCAGGTTCAGGTTTCCTAACGATCTTTTCCTTCACCGTCGAGTAGTTAATAGTATTACAAGTTCTTCTTCTATTTTATTTTAGGCAAACAGTCTTCTAGTAGACTATTACTAACATTGTCAAGTGAGTATCAATTTTTTTTACGAACTGACTACGCTATTGACCAATCAACGTCTTAACAGCTTCACCGGACCACTGAGTAGCGATATTACAAGTTTCTTGATATAATTACAATGAGCTAACAAGATGGTGGCCATCTTGTTAGAACTTTCCATGGAGTTTTTGTGGTATCTCAGAATTCATGGTCCGTGGTATTATTTTCCATTCGCTTCGCTTATGCACAATAAATAAACTATATTACATAAAACACCACCAATTCTACACAATATAGAGTCAAGTAACACAAGATTATGAATAAAATATAAAATCCACTACATGACAGACCAAAATCCCGCCAAAAACCCAATAAGTTTTTGAATGCCGGAATTTACGAAGCGGCTTTGACTTTCACAAATTATTAATGTCAAAACTACAATAAATATGGATCGGATTGTATATGACGTGTTTAAATACTTAAATACTCATGAAGTTACTAGTATTACTATTATACTATATTATATTACTATATTGTTACTAGTATTAGTTAGTACATTACACTAGTCACTGGTCTTTAAGTAAGTCTGATACATTTGAATTGTATTTTTGTAGACATTGTAATTTACAAAGCTGTGACATAATTGTCATAGGCTTGCATTTCTTTTGCGACTGGGTCCTTAACGGCGTCTCTTTGCTCTCTCTTGTTCATAATGAAAAGGATTCTGAAAAAAGTAAATTGAAATATGCTAAATTCTGAAATCAAAGTAAAAGTGGTAAACCTTTTATTAACCGACTTCAAAAAAAAGGAGGAGGTTATCAATTCGTCTGTTTTTTTTTTTTTTTTTTTTTTTTTTTTCCTC
>MU158952.1:534219-552103 GCA_015888305.1 Antheraea pernyi
TACATCTCTAGGTAGCACTCATATTCATATGTTTTATTTAATTTGGTTAATTTGATAAACTATTTATTTTCCGCTTTTTAGTGCCTTATGGGTTTTTGATTGATATTGAAGTCGGTTAATACTTTTTTTTGAAAATTTACTTTTGTTGGTAGAGCCACGCTGAAGCTATTACTGGTTTTAGTACGAATGGGTCGGCTCGCCCGGGATACTACCACCCTCTCACAGAAAACCGACGTAAAGTAACAGTGCTTGCATTGTAGCGTTTCGTTCGGTCAGTGAGAGCGCCAGAGGCCCACCTCCCATTCCCTTCCCCCTTCCCTTGCTCCCCCTCCCAACCTAGGCTGGCAACGCACTTGCGACTCCCCTGGTGTTGCAAATGTCTATGGATGGTGGTGATCACTTAACATCAGGTGACCCACCTGTTCGTTTGCCTCCTATAATATAAACAAAAAAAGTACTTCCTATTCTAATCCATTGTTTGAGGCTACTATGAAAATGTACTAGGTTAGTGGAGATAACACAGTCTTTTCCGATATTATTGGATTTGTATTGTTTAGAATATATAGTGGAAATAGATAATAGTCGTTGTCCCTCCCTGATAATAAAAAACAACCCTTGACAAATTATATACCTAAATCTTCCTCATGCATCGCTTTACCTATCTACTGGTGAAAACCACATGAAAATTCAGTAGTTTTTGAGCTTATCGTGAACAGACTTTTGAAGGTGGTAGAGCCACGCTGTAGCTATTACTAGTTTCAGCATGAATGGGTCGGCTCGCCCGGGGTAGTACCACCCTCTCCCAGAACACCGACGTGAAGTAACTATGCTTGCATTGTTGCGTTTCGTTCGGTCAGTGAGAACGCCGGAGGCCCACCTCCTTTCCCCCATTCCCTTCCCCTTTCTCCTTTCCCTGCTCCTCTCCCATACACAGGCTGGCAACGCACTTGCGACTCCCCTGGTGTTGCTAGTGTCTATGGACGGTGGTGATCACTTAACATCAGGTGACCCACCAGTTCGTTTGCCGCCTTATGAGTTAAAAAAAAAAGAACAGACAGAGAGATAGACGTAGCAGAGGGCTTTATTTCATAACATGTAGTGATGTTACAAGTCAGTTACATATATTCATCATCATTGATAATTATTGATGAAGTATCCGTGTACCTTTTTTTTTTTTTTTAACGTGGGGAAATCCTACTTGACACGCCACCCTCCCGGGGGAGAGAGTGGGTTATGTCCGACTCGCACGGACTAAAACCCCACGGTGTACCCGCTTCTGCCGTAATGGAGTGACACGGGCTCGCTGTAGCTTGCAACACATGTCACCCCGGCAGCCGGCCCAAGATGGGCCTCCCGCGAAGTATCCGTGTACCTACTGTAAGTGATGAAAATCATAGATTATTACGGGATATATGCAATGAAAGTGATAAGATAAACCGTTTGGAAGAAAAACTATAATAACGTGCGGTGATTTTCGAGAAATCTCACTTGTTATCCCATATGGATCTCGTGTAAAATTAATTGAAAATTGTGTCATAAGTAGGGATAAATTTCCTTATTTTAATGAAGTTATGTTTGCTAAGACTATTACCGTGTTATTATAAAAAAGTTAAACGCGCATGCTCGCGTTATCCTTTTCGCACGTCTAACCACGTTACGTAACGTTTTTTTTACATGATGAAATCCCTTCGGATTCCCACCCTATCCGGACAGCTGAGAGTCGGGTATGTCCGACTTGCATGGACTAAAACCCAATGGTCCCTTCAATCACCTATAATAGGCCGGGGAGCAGGAGCTGCCAAACTGGTATGGCGTCTACTCCCCGGCAGGTGTTGGCCCCTTATCAGGGGCCTCGTTGTGGTCGAGGGGTCAAAATCGTAGACCCTCAGAGGAGGGCGAGAGTTTCCCTCCCCGACGATCGTGGGAGGCGCATCGACACAATGCGCCTCATACACACGGGCCTGTGCAGAAATTCTGGAAATTCTAGAGAAGGGTTAGCGAACGACAGGTCAACTATGGACCCGCCCTGCTGTCGCACGCACGTGTTGGCAGACCCCTTATTCATGATTAGCAGACCCGATGTTATGGCCCACTCTTCCAGCTTCTCACCCCTGGCTCTGTACCCGGGGAACCCCAAGCCGTAGATTTGGCATTGAAGTCCCCGAGCACTAGGAAGGGGTAACGATGGCTGCGACCGACGGATGGCTGCGACCGACTCGCACATCTAACCTAACCTAACCAAACAGAGATAAAAGAGCAAGATGTCGAACGTTCGGCGCGGTGCATTTAATACGAGAGTACCCAAGCTTTTATAAAGCAAGTATTCAATACGTATTTAACTTTTTTGGTAATAACACGGTGAGTGTCTAAACAAGTGAAATAGAATTTGTAGAATTCTTTAGAAACATTAGTGATAATGAAGCTCGATTTCCCTGAGTTTGGTGAAAATATTATTGAAATACCTCAGCACTTAATAGGAGATTTTTTTTTTATTGTAGTAAAGCAAAGTGCCTGATGGTGAGCACAGTACAATCCAAAAACAATTGCGACTACCGAGACATGTGTTATCCCTCACCGGTCGCCGCTGTCATGCCGGCCTGCGTGAGCGAACAACCTCCGTCCGTGTCCAGAGGTGACCAGTTTTAATAATTTCACCGGTACTCGAGCCACGGCGAAAGTCATTCACTACTGGATATGCATGAGCTGATCCCGAAATGCGACGCGCAGAATGAATCACTATTACGGGCTTTTTCGCTACATGCATGGTGGTCGCGACCCAGTCGAGCTTTAAAACCCTACCACCACTTAATAATATTATTAATGAGGTATATGATAATATTTTAGAAAACATACTCTCAGGTAACATCAATTTACACCAATATACTTAATCTAATGCTTGGTGAACAATAAAACATGTTATAGCTACCATAAAATAATTTGTGATAATGACAATTTGAATTCCTTTACTATTAGTGGTTTGCCTACACGTAAGTTACTATTGAAAGTTCATTGCCGTATTTGGCTGATCAGAAACTTGGTTACAAAGGAAGCATTAGACAATGTAAAGAGAATGCGTATCAAATCTATATATCATAATAATACTGATTGCTAAGTTTTAATTGGAACAGCACGCAATAAGATAATTTGGTTCCATGTATAAATTTAACATATTCTGGGATTATTTCAGCCTTTAGCTTTCTAAGAACTCGTTTCCTAGTAATACCTACATTTGTGATGATAATAAATAAGTCTCAAGGTCAAACATTAAAAAAATTTTTTTATTAAGGCAGCCAATTTTTACACATGGGCAATTATACGTTGTGGCTAGTTGAGTTGAAATTTTATATTTTCGAATATAAAGGTCAAGGTCATTTACCAAATATTGAAAGAGATTAAAAAAATGCCTACACAGATTTTAGAATCATAGACAGCATTCATTTCATATTTTTAATCGCCTGTGTTTTGTTTCAAATGCATAATTAATTTTAATCTTCGTTAAATTATAATTTATTTATATAATATGAAAACAAAATGGTGAATTGAATAAGTAGGGATGATGAAACTTAATTATAGTGGCATAATGAAAAGCCTTTGACAGAGGATCCTTATAAAGTGCAAACTTATAAATAATGGTTGAATTTCGACCACTGGACGACCACTAGTACAAATAATGATGAAGAAGTCAATTAAATATTTTAATCAAGAAAGTTCATTTAAAACAATATTCACATTTCAATAGTCATAAAAATATTTGTTGGAATAAAAAAAAACAAAAACAAAAAGTACGCACGTCATTTAAGCTGCATTATGAACCTAAAAAACAAAATTTTATAGAACCGGTTTACAAGCAAGTGTATTGCACATATCAGAGAAAAATAAAGATCAGAACATCAACTCCATAACTATTCAAAACCTAAAACGAATCTAAAATAATCACAAAAACATAAACCTGTCTACAGATTTCATATCCTTCTATGACAGACTATATTGTCTACGTATTATGTCCATACTATCGTACTGTAAAATATGATGAAAGGACCAGATATTCTCTAATTAAGTATGACTTAAATATAATACATATATACCATTTATTGCATTAATTTGCAAAAATAACTTACATTAAAATAAATATCGCAGGTATCGTCATGCCACTTCCAAGGTAGTAAACAGCTCCGGGTATGGTGTCGACAGTATTAGAGAATACTTTACTGTATAAAGGCACATACACAAATGGGACCAACGATTCAGCGAAGCCAATTAATGAGCACATTTTTCCTGAAACAAGACTTTTTGTTTATTTTGTAAATCAACTAGCCAAAGGTAGTATACATAAAAGAGATGTCATTCGTAAGAACGAGGGTTATGTAGACTAGGTAGCGAGATAAGCTAAATAGAGAGGTTAGGGTTTTCATAAAAACGCTATACGTCAATTATGATAATATTTTTCAGTGAAAGTTTAGTCCCGAGTAACTCGATGAAACGAAAACACGACAAAGATTTAACGTGTGACAGAACGAGATATATCTCATATATATACAGATAATCAATGATATTATAAGTAAAAAGCTGGATACAATACATTACTTCTCATAGTCGTGATCTGCTCGTTGCAAATTTGGACTACTTAATATTTGATCTGGTCCGAGCGTTGTGCTTTTTTTTATTGTAAAACGGGGAAGTGACTGTACTAAGTCCGATGGTAAACACAGTACAATCCAAAAATAATTACGACCACCGAAAGAGAAACTATTCATCGCCGGTCGACGCTGTCATGCCCGCCTGTGAAAAGCTGGGTATGCACAGGCTGATCCCGAAACGCGACCCGCAGAAGCGAATCACTATGACGGGCTTTTTCGCTATATACAAGGTGGTTGCGACCCAGTCAGGCTGTAAATCCCTACCACCCCACTTTCGCCATTGCCTCGTTCGTTATACAGCAGGGTGCACCACGTGCAGGTGAGGTTGGCTTGAGTGTCTTAAGTCTTATAATCTTATTCGGCACCCCTCACATTCCTAAAGGGGAGGTGGGCCTCCGGCGCTCTCACTGACCGAACCAAATGCAACAATGCAAGCACTGTTACTTCACGTCGATTTTCTATGAGAGGGTGGTACTACCCTGGGGCGAGCCGACCCATTCATGCTGAAACCAGTAATAGTTTAAGCGTAGTTCTACCACCATAAAATACTAGTTATGGTCGTTACATTAATTCATCATCATTGATAATTATTGATGTAGTATTCAAGTGCCTACTGCAAATGATGAAAATTATAGATATATTATTGTTGGGTTTATGCAATGAAAGTCATAAAAATAAACCATTTTGAAGAAATACTATCATAAAGTGCAAATCTTATTGAAAATTGTGTTATGAGTTGAGATAAATTTCATTATTTTCATAAAGTTATGTTTACTCGGAATATTAAAGCCTTACCAAAAGAAATAGAATTTGTAAAGTAGCTATTACTATTTGCAGTATAATTTACTTCATTTGCTATATTTGCTTTCTCTAATGAGTTTGGCAATTTAAACGCAATGTGTAAAGTCCTACTTCCGAATAAT
Source organism: Antheraea pernyi (assembly GCA_015888305.1). Lineage (NCBI taxonomy): Eukaryota > Metazoa > Arthropoda > Insecta > Lepidoptera > Saturniidae > Antheraea > Antheraea pernyi. The sequence goes on from MU158952.1 coordinate 539,780, forward strand.
AGAGTTGAAGATATGCCACTGAACGCTGTTGTAATACAACAAAGATTAATTACATTTGGTTTATGAATGATTACTGTTTGAGTGACAGCTTTACCACAATCTGCATGAGCAGTTAAACAAAGAACTTTAGATCTAGTAGCATTATGCAAAACTTCACGAATCACTTGGTTAATGAGATCACGCTGTTCTCTATTTGATGTTTGAAAATGTTCACAAAATAAGAATTCTTGGTCTAATATATCATTGGCATTGGCTTCTTGTATTTGCTGTAAATATGTGGAAACTGGTAAACCAAGTATCTGACATGACAAATTATGAACATTTCAAATATATTCTATTTCTAATAGAGCTCTCTTAAAGAATGCTTCTTCATTATAATGTCTCAGAAAATCTTCACTAAGATTCCCTTTAAATTCATTCCACAAAGCTAATGTATTGTGGGTGGCACATCTAATGCACAAATATAACCAAATAAATTATGCATTTGTTTTGGTGCATGTCATGGTTAATTTAAATATTCTCGGCACAAATTATCATTTGAAGCAATGCCACGAGCATGGCACGCTTCGACATAAGAAGTATATAATACTGCTGGTAGAGCCACGCTAAATTTTTTACTGGTTTTAGCATGAATGGGTCGGCTCGCCCGGGGTAGTACCACCCCCTCATAGAAAACCGACGCGAAGTAACAGTGCTTGCATTGTTGCATTTCGTTCGGTCAGTGAGAGCGCCGGAGGCCCACCTCCCCTCCCCTCTCCTCTCCCACTCCCTCCCCTAACCCTTCCCCCCAAAGGATGGCAACGCACTTGCGACTCCTCTGGTTTTGTTATTGTCCATGGACGGTGGTGATCACTTAACATCAGGTGATCCAACTGTTCGTTTGCCACCTATGACATAAAAAAAAGCCATTGTATGTTCTACTGTCCTCAAATAATTTTGGCCCATGGACATGTGATAAAAGCTATCGTAAATAGAAAAGTTCGATGTTTTTGGTGATGTAATATGCATGCAATGATTTTATAACCTCAACGCCTTTTCTTCCATTTCTTTTGGGAATCTTCGCACACCTAATGTTAAAGAATTTCAATATAATTTATTCACTAACTGATGGATATGCTTGATTTAATTCAACAAATGCATGTTATTATGTATTCATTAAGTATTTACTAGTGTACCTATATTACGAAATTAAATCTATACATGTAATAAGAATGTAAATGTAACGTGTCTGTACTGATTAGATTTTTGAGAAAAAAAAAATTGAGAAAAAAAAACGAATAAGTAAAAAATACATTTCAATCGATTTTAGAAATGTCTAGCTGTCTATCTGTTTGTATGAATATTCATCACTGCTAAAAAACTGCGTTCATTATATATTGAAGAAAATCATATGATCGTATAACATTTGGTCTTTCTTTCATTGAAATCAGTTCGATCTATCAAAAAAAGTAGACTAGTAATTACACTTAATACATTCAGATCATTTTATTAATCGCTGTTTTTTTACATAAGGTTTCAAGCGGACGAAGTCTTGGTCACAGCTAGTATTTTATATTATACTAAAGAACGAATCTACAGTTTGACCATTCATTTTAACTATAAACAAAAGCGTGTGTAAGGTATGTTTGTTTGTGTATGTATATATATATTGTGTCATTCAAGCAGTAGTGTGTGTAATGTTTTTTTGAAACAATTTCATCCATTTTATTTATAAAAAAATAGCTTTATGCATTTCTTCTCTATATAAAGAATAAAAATCAAGTTAGCGTCAAATTTCACGTTCATCCGTTCAGGCAATTCTATTAAAAAGTGTACAAAGTTATTATTTCAAATAAGAATATAATATATAAAGATAGATAAATAATGTGATTAATGTTCTTAGCGTAAGAAAAACAATAGAAATATTTCTAAACAGTGTTTTGTATAAATATATATAAAATAAGTTATCCTTACCGACATTATCCGGTTCAACAACTTTAGTTCCAAGAGAACGAATAGCGGTTATACCAGAACTTCCAAAGAAATCGAAAACAGGACCTGCAAAGAACCAATATCTCGTCGGAGCTGAACCGTATACAAAGTTAGATACGGTTTTGCTTGCTGTTGCTATTATACATACGAGACTATCGTGCAACTTAAGCAATTTACTGAAGACTGTGACTGCCACGGCCGTTCCTGAAAAATAAGGCCTTACTAGATATTTTTTTCAGAAAGTTCATAACCTAATATAACACATAATATAATACATTTGTAGGTGGTAAAGCCATGCTTTTACTGGTTTCAGCATGAATGGGTCGGCTCGCCCGGGGTGGTACCACGCTCTCACAGAAAACCGACGTGAAGTACCAGTGATTGCATTGTTGCGTTTCGTTCGGTCAGTGAAAACGCCGGATACCTTCCCCTTCGCCTCTCACTTCCCCCTCCTTCCTCCCTCCAAACACAGATTATGAACGCACTTGCATTTCCCCTGTGTTGCTATGGACGGCGGTGATTACTTAACATCAGGTAACCCGTCTCTTCGTTTGCCTCTTATGACATTAATATACTTCTGTCACAATATTGAATTGCTTTACAATAAAATCCTTACACTAATAACAATCCTTACAATAGGTTAACAATTACATTCATTATCTTAAGTTATCTTCCCTTCTTTTTTAAGCTCATCACAAAGTTATGCAAACAAATCAATATATTTTATAACACATAAAAATTAATGAAGTTATTAGAATCGAACATATAATATTTCTACATTTTTTAATGTTGAAGCACCTTATTTAATAGACTCCAAAATATTACTGAATTAACTAGTGTTAAATTTCTTCTTTCTGTAACATGACTTGTGTTGGTAAAATACATAGTATAATGTCAATTGTATATTTGTACTGAAAGGAATTATTGTAGGAAACATGAAATTTTAGTTATTTTTGTAACACGCCAATTAAAATTGTCAAATGTTAGATAAACATTTTCAAAAACTAGCTACTACCGAATTTTCTTAAAATGTTCAGTTAGTAATTCATGGATCTTTGGGATTTACATATTATCGTTATCATTATCAAGCAACGATTTGTTATCCGGGTCAAAAAATCTGTAGTTTGCTACTGCATTCTATTACTCCCTAGAGGCTCAGTGTTTGGTTCAGTACAAACAACGATAAAGCACGTTGTATTTGACCTTTCATTCATCTCATTTGATGACACTGCATACTTATATAGAGGTGGATAGATGATCTTTATTTTTAATTTTTTATAGTAGCACGACAAAATGACTGCACTATGCCTGATGGTAAGCGCAGTACAATCCAAAAACAATGGTGGCCACCGAGTGACACACTATCCATCGCCGGTCGCCGCTGCCATGCCGGCCTGCAAAAAGCTGGTGACACACTATCCATCGCCGGTCGCCGCTGCCATGCCGGCCTGCAAATAAGCTGAATATGCACAAGCTGATCCCGAAACGCGACACGCAGAAGCGAATCACTGTGACGGGCTTTTTCGCCATATACATGGTGGTTGCGACCCAGTTAAGCTATAAAACCCTACCGCCCCTATTTCGCCATTGCTTCGTTCGTTATGCAGCAGGGTGCAACACGGGCAGGTGGGGTTGGCTTGGATGTCTCAAGTCTTAAATATTATTTGACACCCCTTACACCCCTCTGTAGTTTGTAATTCGCATTCTATTACTCCCTAGAGGCCCCTGTGTTTGGTTCAGTTTAAACAACGATAAAGCACGTTGTATTTGACCTTTCATTCATCTCATTTGATGACACTGCATACTTATATAGAGGTGGATAGCTGATCTTTATCTGATAATAGTGAATAATCGTTGTTAATTCAAGTAACTAGTGAAAAGCTTTGAATGTTGATGATGTTTATAAATTATTATGTTAAACGCAGATGCAGCTGTTATATTCTTTAAAATAATGAAAGAAGTAAGTCTTACCAGCAGTTCCCATTAAAATGGAGTAAGTACTGAACAAACTGAGGTCTACCACATTCATGCTGTATCTGCTAAGCGTGTATAAGTAGAGCACTACTGCTTCACCTGAAATTATAAACAAATCATGTAAATATAACATATTGACGTGATAATGTCTTATAAATCGGTGAACGCCGGCTGCACGCACGAAAAAGCATGGCTCATTGTCATGTTTCGCCTGAGCCGAGCGTGCAAGCGAGAAAGAGGCGCGATCGGTTTAAGCGTTCGGCTTGTGACGCATATATCTATATATAGAATAATGTAATTCAATGATCGTCCGTAAACCGGTTTTACAGACGACCAATTTTTTGTTGTTAGATTAATAATAACGTAATTGCAGCCATTTATATAAATCTTGTACGGTGTTTTTTCTTTCTACGTACAATACATTTTATTTACCTAACCATGTTGCATTTCCGCTGACGAAGAATTAAATAAATAGTGGATAAGTTATCTTATTAATTTTAATAGTATTTCAAAAATAATATATACTTTAGATAAACGTACCTAAAATAGGTCCCAAAATAATAATGTACACAATAATAACAAGCGTTATTTGTATCCTTTGTTTCACAGGTGTTACAAATAAAATAGAAATTGTATCCCATACATTTCTTGGATGAAAAAAGGATATCAATTTTGCAAACAGTGTACCATCAACTTCATCGTTTCTAACATTGTGTACTCTGAGACACGTATGTATAAATCCTATAGCATATAATGTAAATCCGATTCCAAATACGCCGTAGTATCCGACGGATTCTGTTAACACCCCGCTTATTGAAGTGCCGAATGGTATTCCCAACGTAACGATCACAGCAGCGACTCCAATTCTAAAAGTGCGTGATTCGACGGTCGTTACATCAGCCATGAAACTATATGTGCCCAACAGGACAACGGGTAATCCACCGGATAACGCTGTAGGCAATGCTTCTATTAGTGCATTCACCCATAAAGGCCATTCATAGAAATAGTAAGTCGTAAGAAGCAATCCAAATGATGAAATCATTTCGCCGATAATCGGCACTAACATCAGAAGTTTACGGTTCCCGGTTTTATCACTCCAAGCTCCGACAAACAAAATCGTAATAGCTGGTATGCTGCTTTGTAGAGGAGACTGCCAGGCCGTCATATCTGCTACCATTTTAACTGATGCTAACTTGGCTTCTTTAGTAATGTTTTCCATAAGATCTCCACTGATCATTTGAGTACAAACACTTTCCGTATAATTCAAATCAACAATGCACGCTTTTTCCATATTTAGTTTTTGCACTGCCAACGCGGATATAGCACTGGGTACAATGTAACATAATAGAAATGGTTCGATCGTGAAAAACTTTAGAAAATTGCGTACTCTTGCTATGCACGAAACCGACGAATTTATGCCTAGAAATTTGCGTATTCTTCCCGAGTATGAAACATATGTATCAATTTTTAGATGACTTCTTTCTTTAAATTCCGTACAATTCTTTAATCTAATTTCTTCATCGATTTCCATTTTATTTTTCATTCTGTTTAAAGTATATACTCTGGTTAGTTTTATAATATTAAAGTGTCTATCTGTTTTTTTTTAAAGATTGAAGACTAAACGTTATCGTCCACTTGCTTGTTTTGATGGAACTTGTTTCGATTTTGGTAATTATATGTAGAATTATTCAAAACAAAACCAGTAAAACTGCACTAATGCAGTTACGACGTACCTACGTATATATACATTTTTTAAAGATCTGTTCGTGTTTTCTTGTTTGTTTGTGAAAGAAATGAAAATTACAGTAACATTATTAATTACTCATAAAGACTGTAGTTTTATGGAATAAATAAGAATCATCATCATATATATTAATACGTGAAGTTTAAACTTTGTATCCCTTTTTAACGGAATTACGCGAACGGATGAACGTGAAATTTGGCATAGTTAAAGTTTATATGGAGGAGAAGTGCAGAAAGCTATTTATTTTATATAAAATGCATTAGAAGTACATTAAATTAATTAAAATATGCATTACTCACACTACTGCTTCAATTTTACATAACATATACACACATGTAAATAAAAAAGACATTTCGACATCTGTCAATAAAGGACTTCAAAAAAGGCTGAGAAGGAGATTGCTATGCTCGACTGTATGTATTATTTTACTCTTACGTTCCAATTGCCCTTTTTCATTCTACATTCAACAATGATATTATAACATACAACTATTATTATAATATTTATCCCTTTAAAAATCAATGAACTATGGTCGAATGTCGATATTTTTTTACAATAAGACTTTTATGTGAGAAATGAGCATAATTTTTTTTTTTTATAAAAAGTTAACAAAGTAACTGATAATTGTTTTATAATATCGGTCTACAAACGTGTTCTTGGTTTCATTAGTATTACGTTTTAAAAAATATTCGATAAGGCATAATACACATCTTATACAAAAGTATCACTACATATTAAAGTCCTCCGCTGCGTCTGTGTGTCTGTCTGTTCGTGATAAACTCAAAAACTACTTCGCGGATATCATTGGTAGATAGAGTGATTCACGCGAAAGGTTTAGGCATATAACTTGTTAAGATTTTTTGTAAATTACTTGAAATATTCTGATAACTGTTAGAAGGGTCGGAAAAAATCAAGCCACCTGGGAGCTTTCGTCGAAAACGCGGCCTAATCCTTTGAGATATAACAATACGATTGAAATAATAAACGACGCAGACAAAGTCGCGGGAATCAGCTAGTATTAAAAATATTACGATTTTCCCACTGACGTTGCAATGCCGTAAAGGTCAGAATATCTCAACAACAAAAAAAACACTCAAGTTGTTTGACGAGCTTATGAGAAAATGAACTTATCTCAGTAAATCCCGATTTCGTGCAGCAACTTCGTAAACCGGACTCGGATCAAGTAAAGTCATATGTAGATTATATTAAAATACGAAGGTAAAATATAAATAACATTCCACGAATCCATTAATTCGTTTCATGTTTTGTTTTGAAGACGGATGATCTATTAAGAAATGTGTATATTTTAAATAAATAGAAATTAGGTATCATTAAGCTTTTAATCTTTGTAGTTTTTATAATGAAACTTATATCAGTGGAATAATCATCAATAATTTTTTTTATATCATAAGAGGCAAACGAACAGCCGGGTCTCCGTATGGTGAGTGATCACCGCCGCCATTAGACACTAGCAACATCAGGAGAGTCGCAAGTGCGTTGCCAGCCTATGTTTAGGGGAGGGGATAGGGTAGGGGTGAGCGGGATGGGGAAAGGGGAAGTGGAGGTGGGCTTCCGGGGCTCACACTGGCGGAACGAAACGCAACAATGCAAGCACTGTTACTTCACATCGATGATTCTGTGAGTCGGGTGGTAATGCTCCGGGCGAGCCGACCAATTCATGCTCAAATCAGTAATAGCTTCAGCGTTGCTCTCCCACCTGTTATGATAAGATCTTTAACTATTCAATTTAACCGCTGTTTCGGTAAAGTTTTCGTTTTAACAGTTATTATTTCTCTGATTCATGCTATGTAAATATAGGTATTAAATCAACAACTGTTATGCTTATGTGCTAAAGAAAACCACATTCTACTTTAAATATCTCAAACTAATATATATAAATGAGATGATAAAGGTCTGCAGTTACGCGAGTATCACGCGATCAGTCCGCGAGATTTATAAGACGTCACCACATCAAAAACTACTGGTCCGAATAATTCATTTTATTTTATCTCTATTACACCTGGCCTTACCAAAATATATCACTACCATCATCACCATCATTACCCTTATCCCACTTAAATAGGGTTGGCACAACATGTTTTCTTTTCTTTCGTTTTCACCAAAATATATCACTATATCTTCTTTTAATATAAATTTATAAATCTAGTGGGACAAGCGGCGTAGTGTGCATACGCAAACGGATGAAATTATTTACAAAGAAATTTTGTAAGAAAAGTATGTATATTTTCCCTTTTTTTCCTCTCTAAATAGAACATATTTTAAATATAATAAATATGTAATCAGCTACTATTGAATATCACTACATATTATAAAACTAAGTCCTCTGCCGCGTTTGTCTATCTGTTCGTGATAAACTCAGAAACTACTGAGCGGATAGAGTGATACATGAGGAAGGTGTTAGTATATAATTTGTCAAGGGTTTCTTTTAATTATCAAAGCAGGACAATGTCCTCCTGGCCCGCTAGTCTTATTTTAAAAGTATAATAAAATGAAAATGGTATATTTAAAACTGAATTAAAACCGTGTTTGTCGACAGTTTTAGAGATTATTGATATCGCTTGTTAGTCGTCAGAGAATTGAAAATAATTGTCGTATTACTATGTTATAGTGTTTGTTCTATGGATATTCTTCTTCGCTAAAACGTAGGTATATTACTAATATAAGGTATTTGAAACTACGTCCATCGGATTAGTTTCTTATTATTGTTTTTGATGTTAAACATTTGTAGGCAATGGCAAACCTGATTGTTGGCGTAGCGAGTGTGTGAGACGTGGCGACATGATGTTGAGGTGCGGGACATCTGTTATTACTAAGAAGAACTAAATAGAGATAACACGATCGTAATAAATCTATCTTGTTTTAGTTCTCAATTTTATTAATAGACGAGGTTAATTTCAAAAGACAAAAGAGATTTTAATTTTGAAAGACTTTGAACATTAGAGAAAAAAACAATGAATTATTGATGTGAAACACCTATAGGCGCAGGTAAACCTGATTGTTGGCGTGGCGAGACGTGGTGATGCGATACCATGCGCATGCTTTCTTGCCACACTGAGCTCGCATACCTATAGTGTAATTTGAGAATTTGAGATTCGTTCGATTCAAACAATTTCGATGTTTCACATCTGCCAGGCGTCCCGTGACAGCTCAATAATAAGCTCAATACAATTTTGTCATCATTAACTTTATTACTTAAATGTACTACAACCTTTTAATAATCTTTTTAATAACTCTGCAAAAATGTTATGAGCAGGTCCGATATTTTACTTCGCAAATGTTTTATACTTATAGAATTCTTCTCGAATACGATAGGTATAATACGAAACCGGATGCCAGAATAAATTTGACCGTTTCTAGATATATCCACGAGACTTTCACGTCTTTACTTTTTTTATTGTATAACTGCTTTGTGTGGTTTCAACTTATTATTTAACTAACGCCCCCGCAACAAATTAAACACGTTTTACTAGTATCAGTTATATGTATAAAGAAGGAATTTTCGTCTGCCGATTACTTTTGACTTTCATTTTTTACCAAAACTTAGTACAATGTTCATTAAACTACATTACGTATCCACTCTATCTGTGGTTCATATGCACTGTAATTTTTGTTTGATTATTAATAACAAAGATATTTACAACAATTTTGTTAACATTACTTACTAGACATTCGATGCTTATCACTAGCACTTAGCAATATGCGTTCAGAGCGACGTGTGTTGCGCATACACAAAAGAGGGGTAGGTAAAAAGGGATATAACAGGGTTTACAAAAAAAGAAATTGGTTGTCTGTAAAGTCGGTTTACGGACGATAATTTTACGTTATAACGTCATAAAAAACATTGTTGAAAAATTGCATACTTTTATGAATTTAATTGAATTATTATATATATAGATAGATGCGTCACAAGCCGAACGTGACAATGAGTCATGCTTTTTCGTGCGTGCAGCCGGCGTTCATCGATACATAAGACGTTACCACGTCACAAAATTCTGTAAATAAATTATATTTTTGGATATTTGTAGTGTTTTTTCCTCCGTACATTATATATATTATTAAGATAATAAACAACACAATTATCAGCTAGAAATGAATATTAAACGATACATTAAGTATGCCTTTTCGTTTTGATAGTTTAATATACGAAATCCAAGCTTAATATAAAAGAAGATACCTCTCGCGGAAGACATGACGTAGACGTTGGGAGCGTTATTTATAAAGTTATGGGTGTCAACCGTAAATGATATTCTCCTTGGCAATTGAGCGATCAGTCACACAAGACCAATCAAGTATTAATCACCATATCCCACCAGATCCAGTAATACACTACTGAATATAGTTACGTATTGTGCTTAGAGATGTGAACGGTACGAAGCTTCTTGCGAAACTGATCCCCGGTCTTTTTTTCTCGAACTGACTACGCTATTGGCCTCGCAATAGTATAGAGTATAGGCCTCAACAGTTTCACCGGACTACACTGAACCCCGGTCCGTTATTGCTACGCCTTTTATAGGCTTGCTTCGTATTAGAGGGTAGCGCGTAATATTTATGTCAGTGCAAACATTTTTCATATGTAAACGATTGTGACGTCTGGAAATGACACCCCTGTAACAAAACATATATTCATTTTATGGAAGCAACAAACAAATATATCATGTGTTCCCTCGACATTACTTGACACAAACAAATTCACTATAGTTTAAATAAATAAAGACATTAAGATATTATAAAATTGTTTTATTAGGCTGACCCATGAGTCCCGCATTTTGGCCTAGTAAATGTTCTCCGCGTGATTATTATAATATTAGTCTTTTATAGGGTGGATAAATATGTAAACGATGGTGACGTCTGGAAATGACGCCCCACTCTGTGCATCCACCAAACACGAATTTAAAGTTTGTAAAAATAAATAACAATGAAGAGATAAACCAGATCGGTTCTTCTAGATGACTGGGTTGTTTCCTGAACTTTGACGTTCATAAGCGCGTTCTCAGGGCCTAAATTGAATAAAGTAGTAGTCCGGTAGTCCGGTGAAGCTGTTAAGACCTTGCAAGGTCAATGGCGTAGTTAGTTCAAAAAAAAAATGAATAAAGTAAATTTTGATTTGATTTGTTTCGACGATAGAATGGTCATTTTCACCAACATATCGATATAGGTTTAATAATTAATTTATATTAATATAAAATATTTTATGCATCAACGCATACGTTTTGGGAGTTACATTTCAAAGCAAAATTTTATACCTGATAAGCGGATATGTTAATAAATAACAATGTTGAAATATTAAACAAGCGGCACGGCAACCTTTTATTTCTTGATGGCATTAAAGATGTTGAAATATACGTCATGAGTTAAAAAAAAACAGGTTCGGAAACAAAGAAACAAAGCAATTTGTGTAGAAGCGAAAATTATAAATAATTTAAGTGGTAATTAACAACAAACCTAAAGATTGAATGTATAAACAAATATCAATTAATATACATAAAAAAAATATATACAACCGAACGTTTTCAAACTTTTTCGAAGTGGGCTAAAAATAAGACAATTATTGAAAAGGCTCGATAAATATTTATTGAACGATCTGTCGGTTAGGTATTTGATGTATTTTTTCAAGTTTTATAACATAAATATATAGTTTTAGCTGGCTGCAACTATCAAGTTTAAGAATCTGGCGCTAAGCACCTATAGGAGTGTTCCGCACCTTTCACTTACGTAGTCAGTCCTCCCCTAAATTAAACGTGTTGGTCTATTAGAGATCAAATCATCATTACAATGGAAATTATTATGAAAAACATTGCTATTGTTGTAATGAAGATATATAGTACAATTATTATGTTAGTAATCAAATTTTTACGTTTATGGGAACATGCAATTCAAACAAAATTAATAAACGTAAAATAGATACTGTTTTAAAATATAATTGCTGTTAAAATTTCATCAGGCGCTGACCCCTCTGTTCCTCTCATCGAAAGTATTGGGTCGACATTTTCGAACTCGAAGAGTTCTAAGTACGAACTGCGAAGTTGCTAAACTTTTGAAATTTTCATGCGATTTTGTTCTTGGTCATAATTTTAACTTCGTATATATTATTCTGAACATGGAAGGTCTAAGATATTATATACGAGTTAGGATTTGAAGGCAAGCTGTCTTTTGTTTTTAACGGTAAGTTAAATGATTATCGGTTAACTTCTTTAGTAAAATGTAGCCTATATACTTTCAAATTCAGTCCTGCATGAATATACATAACATAAACATAATAAATACACAACCAAGATGTTTTCTAGAGTGTACCAATAAATTGTTCTGCAAATTACATTCCAATTATATCAAAATTGTCGAGTGATAAGTGTTATAGCAAGAAAAAAAATTACATTATTTTTACTAACAATCATACTATAAACTAATAACCATTAGAGAATACGCACGCTTTAATTAACATAAAAAAACTTACATACAATATTTTACAACAGTACAATATACCTTATAGCGCTCAAAGGCAATGTAGCTTCCTATTAGAAAAGAATTTTAAGAATCGTGTCAGTATTTCCGGAGGTTACCTATCTCAAATAAACTTGTTTACATATTTTATATCTTTATAAATTGTACTTTAATAT
>MU158953.1:4302-35946 GCA_015888305.1 Antheraea pernyi
CGCTTGGTATTAGTAAAATGTTTGTGTACCAGGCTATTAATAGGTACAATGAGACCTCCTCTGTTTGTGACAGAAAAAGATCTGGCCGTCCACGTAGTGTTCGTACGAAAAAGGTGGTCAAAGCAGTAAGGGAAAGAATTCGAAGAAATCCTATTCGAAAGCAAAAGATTTTATCTCGGGACATGAAAATAGCACCTAGAACCATGCCGCGTATTTTAAAAGTTGACTTATGATTTGCAGCCTGTAAGAGACGAACTGGTCATTTCTGTACTGATAATTTAAAAAAGAATAGGGTGATAAAATCGAAACAACTACTGAAGCGGTACGCAAAGGGAGGTCGCAGAATATATTTACAATTGAGCAACATTTTAACAAACAAAATGGCCGTATTTATGCGCAAAGCTCTTAGGAAACTTCCCAATTAGTCGACAGAGTGCAATGTGGGCACTACCCGACTTCAGTGATGGTTTGGTGGGTATTAGCTATGAAGGAGTGACTGAGCCATACTTTTGTGAGAAAATGTTCAAAATAATGTACTAAATGGCACATATATCTGCAATTTTATAGAATAAAAAAAGTCTTACCTTAAAACTTTACGCCTGTTATTTGGATGCAACCTTCCCGCCATTACTGGATCTATCGCCTTCAATTTAGCATGAATTTCTTCGTTGGTAAATTTTTCTTCGTTATCAACGTCTTCTTTAAGTTTTTCTTTACTAATCCCTTCTTTCTTGTCCTTTTCTTTCGTATCTGATGTTGTTGGATTTACATTCAAATTGTTATCGTCAGCTTTTACAGCTTCATTTGTATCCTCCGATTGATATTCAGAAAAATCTCTCTTTCGTCGACTTTTATCCCATAAAAGAGCTTGATCGTCATCCATATCTTCAACCAGAATTTTGTAGACGATGGATTCTAGATAGTAAACTGTACCGCCGACCACAATGGGCATTTTGCCATGACTCATTAGATTATCGATCTGTGTCTAAAGTTAAGAAATGTTACTAATATTATAAAGAAGTACCTTTTATTTTTTTGTTTGTTTCTTTGCTACTCTATCACACCTTACCAACTTAACCGATAATCATTAAATTTCGTATACATTTTCAAGGGCACAGAGTAGGACAATGGGTACCTTATATGCAGAAAAGAATGAACTGTTCTCGAAGGATAGATCTAGATTAATACAAACGAAGTCACGAACAAAAACTAGTAAAATATATTGTTAAGATAATGCTATTAGAATTTAGCTTCTAATAAATTGCGTAGGCTAAGGCGCTTCTTATTGTAAGGTAAGCTGTTTGGCTCTGTTTACTTTATAAATACATTTTGAATTGTTGAATGAACAAGGGGAAAAGGCAGGCATCAGCTAATTTAAATACGCTGGACATGTATATACATAAGTAAACAAGCACATCGTTTAAACGTACGAGTATATACTAACTATACGGATTGTTTTCATTTGCTGAAATACATGAGAACGTTATCCCGAGTAATGTATAGCTAAACCTTGAAACAGAGATCCACAAGGCAGTTCTTTTAGCTTAGTTTGTGAGAAACGATAAATGTAATAAGACGTTGTAGCGGCGACTAACAGAATTAGTTTATACGTTTAATTCTCTAGAGTAACAACATAAGTTCCCTAAATGGGCCCACTTGTGAGTCTCGGATAAGTTTATTTGCAAATGAACGTTTTTGCTTTTACTTGGTTTCTTTGATATTTATTTATAGGTTAGCTGATACTCGTTTGCGTACTACACCGAATTGCGTACCTCACTGAATGCGTAGTTTTTTTTATACATTATCGGGGTTATTACAAAAAAGTGTATTTAACTTTTAAATATTGAAGACTTGCTTTAAAAAGGTTTCGTAATACATTTTTATGGTGGTAGAGCCACACTGAAACTTACTGGTTTCAGCATGAATGGGTCGGCTCGTCCGGGGTAGTACCACCCTCTCATAGAAAACCAACGTGAAGTAACAGTGCTTGCATTGATGCGTTTCGTTCGGTCAGTGAGAGCGCCGAAGGCCCACCTCCCCTCCCCTCTCCTCCTCTCCATCTCCATCCCCTAATCCCTTCCCTCTAAAGGGTGGCAACGCACTTGCGACTCCTCTGGTGTTGTTGGTGTCCATGGACAGTGGTTATCACTTAACAGCAGGTAACCCACATGTTCGTTTGCCACTTATGACATAAAAAAAAACATATACCGCGCTCGCCCGAGACAAGTTCGCGTTATCCTTTTTCGCAAGTCTAATCTAACGTAACCGAAGCGAGACAAAAGAGCAAGATGGCGAACATTCAGCGACCGCGGTGCATTTAATACCTTTTTAAAGCGAGTATTCAATACGTATTTAACTTTTTTGTAATAACACCGTGTAAGTATTGGATCACAATCTGGTCTGATGTTAAAGGACGATGTAGTCTCTAGGATGTTAAATACGGTAACCCTAGAGGGGACTGACTCTCAATTGCGGCTTTTTTTTTTTATGATAGCTAACCAGACGGTCTAAGAAAAAGCCCTACCACCATGCTAAGGTTCCTTTACCTGGAAGGATTCAAATGCGAGGATTCGAACATATGTCTATCAACGTTGTGTCCGAACACGCTATTAACCAAACCATGATCGCGTCAATTAGTACTTCGTAGTGGAGACTTGCATAGTAAAGAATCGTAGTTTCTTAAAACTCTGTAGGAACTTCGGGCTCACTACTATAAGATTCTAGACTGACACGAACAGCGTAATAATAATACTCTGAGTGCGTGAAATAGACTGTTTATTAATATGACCATATAAGGTATTTATAGAGACAAAGAGGATGACATACACGGTAGCTACCAGTCTAAATTTGTATTAAATCAAGGTATCGCGATAATTCTTTTAGATAAAGGCGCTTTCATAAAACGCCTCACACAAAATTTTACCTACTTAGATTCCCTCCAACTCCGTCGTCGGCTTATGTCATAATTTTATATCAAACATATATGTAAAATATTTATATACTAAAATATTAAAAATATCGAACGAATAATCTACCGTAACGAACAAACAGAATATAAAAAAGAACCGAGAGAAAAGCTTGCTAAATTGTTTTATGAACTGCGAATGTCATGTCTATTTATTTACATTTATTTATGTCGCATCATTTTCACATCCTTTTACAGCAAGCGACACACATATTGTCTACAGTTATTAATTATATTATATTTAACTTGCAGTGCCCGCGACTACGTCCGCATGAAATTTCAATTATAAACACAGTGATTAATCAAATATAACAAAAAAACTATATAAGAATGTATAGTGTATTAAAATTCGACATCGACGATTTAATTGGCCCTCAGCCTTTGTGAATGATTTTCTTCTCCGAGACGCAGTATGGCACTACATCTTCTAGTTGTATAATACATTGTATATATTTGAAAATCATTATAGCTACGTTCATTTTTGACGGACGCACAGTAAGAGGAGTTAGTGTCAGACATCAAAACTGTTCACATATTGAACTACCCTATAATAAACCTTCCCTTTTATGTTTTTTTTATAAGTAAGATATACATTTATACGAATGTGTTATATATAAATTAAAAAAAACTATGGAAATGTGTTCTGTCATTGATTATAAGACCGAACAGAGTATATTTTCTTTAAACTATTTAATGTAGGATTTCGACCCGTTAGTCTTTTATTATATGTATAGATGAATTTACATGGCGTCATTTTCAGATATTATTCATGTACCGCTTCACCTAATCACCATTTTGACAGTAAAACCTCTTTAATTTAGTGACCGGGGAGTTGATAATGTACTTTGTAGAACCCAGCACTATTTAGCTAAGAAACTTTTGTCACATTGAGTTTACGCGATAGAACAATCTGTGTTTATTACTAGTATTATATTATATCCAGTCTTTTACAAGTTCTAAGATTAACTGAATGACAATATATTTTAAAGTTACAAGGAGGTATTGAGACAACTAAGTTAATATAATAAATTGGTGAAAGTTGTTATTCGATGATTATATATCGTGTTTTACGTTACTCTAATTGAATGTTTTTCAGTATTCAGCAATAAAAGTAAGGCAAATAAAGTAACTTAGCAACTGCAATACATATTCATTAGTGATTCTTTCGAACTGCCAATGCAGCAGAGATTAATCTTCGCGCCACCTATGTTCTAATGTGTTTTTCCGATTGCAATTTTGCGTCACACGTCCAAAAACATATTATTATAAAATAAGCCTATTATATTCCCTTCATATATTGGTACTACTATTAATATGTTGGACATTTCGTAAGGCAAATCTCGTTTATATATATTTGCATTTAACAGTAAATTATTTAAAGCAAATAATTAAATTTTACTCAAAATATTTTGTATATTCCTTCTAATTTTGAATACAAGCGAAATGTCGGCTACCAAATAACCAAGACAGTATAATTTCTGATCGTTAGTAGCATATTATGTATATATACCAGAATCCAAAGAGATTTTCGAGTTCAAGCACCGTGTCAAGCGGGTTTTAATGTCTAAAAGCTACTATATATAGGCAGGATCAATATGTGAAAACCAAAACCTTCCACCAAATAGAATGTAATCTATGTTTGTAAAAATATTTATTATGAAATTATAAACCAGATCGAGTTTCTTGCCGCTTCTTCTCGACGAATGGGTTGTTTTTCCGAACCTGTGGTAGCTTAGACGTTTATAAGCGTCTTCTCAGGTCCTACATTGAATAGTATTTTTGTTTTTTTTTAATGTCTACTAAAATAAGGAAAAGTATTTTTCAATTCTTTCTCTCTATACTTCTTCCAATACAAGTCCATATAAGTTTATCTTTACCGTAGACGGACGCGACACTAACTTGAATCAAACTATAACTGTGTTAATTCCAAACCAATGACTTTCAAAATCTAACCTACTTGTATATTATAATCGAATTCACAAGGTTTAGAAAAATTTTCATAAACAAGCACCCATTTCGCAGACATTTGTTCAAATGTTTGCATAAAAGGAAATTTACCATAATCACATACGAACGTACTCGCAATGCTTCTTCAATTTTATTCCGATATAATTGTGACACATAGTGCAAACACTGAAGTAATTTCTTAACGAGCTGAACAAACAGTTAGATGAGGGGGCGCCAATATCAATAAAATGGGTTGCCCAGTGACCTTATACGTAACTTGTTATTAAGCGGCTCCATATATACCAATGATGGTTAGAACGCGGTGATACATCAAGGGAATTACGATTTAGTTCATTTAGAAATCTATAGATACATATAATGATAATGTAAATCTATCGTGTCTGTACTTCTTAGATTTTTGTGAAAAAAATGTTGCTGTTTGTTTGAACACGCATCACTGCTAAAGTGCTCCGTTCATGATAAAACCTCACCAACAGAATCATAAAGCATATTCTCGAGTAATGTTTAACCTTTGTTTCATTGCAATCGGTCTACTGTATTAAAAGTTATTGTAGTTTGAATGACGGTTCGAGTTAAGTACGAGAAAAGAGTAGGTAAGTAAATACAATCCAATCTCTTACAAAAACAAGATATTATATAATAGATAGATATATAGATAGATATTATATAACATCTATGACACAGTAAACGAAAAAAGTTGCATTAAGCTCTACGCGGACGAAGTCGGGGGGCACAGCTGGTCATTAATATGTGCGACAAAAAAAACCTATGATTATTAAGGCGTATAATATAACTTAATGTTGAGTTTATACAAACTTAAAATAGTTACTCATAAGTACAACTTACCGTACTTAGGTACGTGAGATTTATATAGTAAGATACACAATAAGATCTACAAGACGAAATCAGACTAAAATAGGTCGAACACGCACAATAATTGCACACAATTTATGGTAGTACTAAATTGGAACCTATTATCTGATGAAATAGCATCTGCTAATTTATTACATTGTTTGAAAAACGGACTCGATAACTGGCTACGAACAAATATACTAAGTTTAATATAATAATCATAAATCATCAAATAAATCGAAAATGTATGCTATAGACATATCATAAATGCTGTTTATCTATTAACAAATAAATAAATAAATATATAGTACTAGCGGACCTGGCGGACGTAGTCTTGCCTTGATGATTAAAAAAAAAATTTAAAAGTCAACCGCAACGCCACCTACCGGGTCCAATTGTGACTCTAAACCATTCTCGGATCCACTGGAACGCGCACACAAAATTTCATTAAAAGCGGTCCAGCCGTTTAGGAGGAGTTCAGTGACATACACACGCACAGAAGAAATTTATATATAAGGATATGTATTCCTTGGAAAGTTTGCAAACGGACGTCTCAAACGTGATCGTTTTGGTTACAAGATTCATATCTTCATGGTTGAACTTCTTGCCTACAGGTGGTGCGAAGGAAGGAAATAGCCGTAAGCATAATATCGAACAACTTCTTGGAACACATCCTAATAACGGTAGAATCTTATCTTTGCCGTACCGTGAAGCTGTGGAACAATCTCCCGGCCAGTGTGTTTCCTTCTTCCTATGACATAGGGTCCTTCAAGCGCAACGTGAAGAGATACTTACGCAGGCCGGCATGACAGTGGCGACCAGCGATGGATAGTATGTCTCTCGGTGGTCGCCATTGTTTTTGGATTGTACTGTGCTCACCATCAGGCACAGTACAGTCACTTTGCCGAGCTACAATAAAAAAAAAAAAAGAATGTACAAGGAGGCGAGTCTCCCTACAATTAACGACTTTATAGTTTGGAATCTTCAATGATGACTCAGAAACGAATAAAGTAAAAAAGGATACAATTTTCAATGCACGGTTTCTGAAATCCACGACGGTGAACATCTGAGTCGGTTCCAGGATATCCAGGAGATGATGGGGAACCGTCTCTCTCTCCTGACGGGTTGCTTTAGCCGTGACCACATCCAGACCTTTGTATATCTGAAACAATCATACATCACTTATTTAATTATTAAGCCTTGGAGGGTCCAAAATAGTAAGGTTTAAGTTCCATACAAGCGAATGTAGACCTTATGATGCACTGGTTCGTAGACTCTTGGTAGCATGAATTTGTGAGTGTGAAATGAGTGCCAAGTTCAATATTATGATATATGCCCTTGGTTTCAACAACAACAGAAGTGAGATCTAGGTGGGTATCAAGTTCAATGGTCAGTCCTGAAATTTATTTAGAACAACATAGAAAATGTTGTAATAACTTAAAATATCATTTCTGCTTATAGCTTGGGATAATATTAAAGCCCAAGGTCGGACGTGGTTAGTTTGAACATACGAATTATTTTTTCTTTGTATTCACCCAACTACCTATCTGGATGCCAAATTTCAACTTTCTAGATCATCTGGAACTGGGTTACAATTATGGCCTATAGGTCAGTCAGTGATAAAAATGACGATATTTGAACGTTACTATTTAAATAACTCTATGATGTGTGATTATAAAATGTGGAGCACCTATATATCTCGCAAGTCTTAAAAATATATGAGCCGAATTTGACATGTTTCTGTGAAATAGTTTTAGAGATATGACGGGGTGAAAAGTGGATTCAAATGGTTCGTGTAATATTACACACGGTAGCGCGCGCTCGCCATTCTGTTAGCTTGAACTTGGCTTGACACGCTACAGCATGTCTAGATACAGTGTTTATTTCAAAATTAAAACAAAGATTGATCAATAACAAATCATGTGATGTAAAATTATAATTTTAAAAATACCTAGATATTTAAATTCGCTATTTTGAGATCTGGGTCTTAAATATCCAGATTTAGCGTGTGTTAGATAGCCAGATGGACGTAGAAAAAGCCGTACCCTCATGCTATGGTATTATCATGATGTTTTCCTTCATACAAAGCTCCGACTTACTTGCTAGGGTTCGAACCCACGTCCATCGACGCGGTGTCCGAATACACTATCAAATCAGCTATCATCGTTTCAATGTATAGCAAAGGAACGAAACACATTTAATTTAGAAGTTCAGATAATAAAATCGGTAAATAGCTGCGGTAGAATCATTGCCGGATTTTGTACTACTCTAACATAAATATGTACTCGTTCTGCCATGTTTTATTTTGTACGGTATGCTTTTAAGAAAATTATTACTAATCATATGTTCTATTAGATTTCCTACCAGTAATAACTCTAAAATCGTTTCGTTGTTATTTTATATCATCTCTCCACTTCCAATGAACATATTACTACATATTCTATACCTTTTCTCGATAAATTATCAATTATAAAATACTAACGGGCCCGGCGGATATTATCCCGCCCAGATAATAAAAAACTTTGACAAATAATAATAATAATAAGTAAGTATATCATATTTCAATATTTTCAATGATGTTTGCTATCTTGTCTTTTTCCAATATGTTAATTTTAGTTTTCATAAATTAGTTCATTTTCATTTTTTTTCGTTTATTCTTATTCTATTTTTTTTTTCTTTAAGTTTAATGTTTTGCAGTATTTACTATTATATCATTAAATTTTTTTTATTATTATTATTAATAGTGTAAGTTAAGTTAAGTTTCTATGTGATAAAGCGTTTTAGGTCTTCAGTTTAGTTTACTATGTTTTATTATTGTTATTGCATTATCGTTCTTGACTGTTGACTGTTGCTATATCTACATGTAAATAAATAAATAAATCATATACCTAAACCATCCTCATGAATCACTGTATCTACTCGTGAAAATCGCATGAAAATACGTTCAGTAGTTTTTGATTTTATCGCGAACAGACAGACAGACATACCAGAACACTCTGTTTTATAATATGTAGTGATAAAAAAGGCTTTGAAATTTGATTGGTGATCCCAAAATTAGCGCGATCTAAAAAACAAAATTGCAATACTAGAGTACGTTAAAAAAACATATTTCGCAACTCTCTATGGAATGTATTTGTAATGTACGATTCAATAAATGCTAATATACGCAATTAATATTGTTGTTCTACTTTGCAAAACAAAAAATATACACGTATACGTCAGAAATCGGCGATTTTGCTTAGCAACAAGAACACGCGACCTCAAATAATAGAATATTTCTAAATGAAGATCTGACCTGGTTTATGTCGCCGACGCATTTCCACGTGAATGTTAAAGTAAACAACATGTAAATCTAACGTTACCAAAGATATATAATAGGTAAATGTGCTGATTATGCAAATGTGGTCGAAACGTGTAAAACGTATGTAAAAGGAGCACACGAAAACCACCTGAATAATTTTTCGGACAAGCCTGTATGAATATTCATTATCTTGGGCTTATTTCGTATCGTTGTATGGGCGTTAACGAAATGGGAAGTTCGATATAACTACGTCATATACCTAAATCTACATTGTAAATATGAAATTATAAGCGAATAAATTTCCATCGTCTTTTAACCAACGTTTAATGTATGATGCGTGTGCTTTTAAATGAATTCAAAATGGAGGAGGTTGTATTTTTTAATACCCTTAAATATTTGTTACTTTATAATTTTCAGTCGTAAACCGATTGGGATTTTTTTTTTATTGGAAAGGAGATATTTCCACAGGGTACCACCACCTTAACTTCATGAATGAACTTGGACCTTGGATTCCAAAGACCAGTGTACTCCCCAAATGGGTTAAGAAGTCAGTTATAGAAGTGTTTATTGAGACGTTAGTAGATATATGAATCCGATGCCTAGGTCTATCTATGGTCAAAGACGTTATGGTGATTAAAAAAAAAGTCAGTTTTATTTATTATATGATATAAAAGTTATTTGTATTTCATAAAATCACTGTACTGATGTTAATGTGACTTCTGCGTGCACATAAAGAACTTCCAAAGTGTATCCATCGATTCAGTATTACACTTTTAGATAGGGAGTAGGTAGAAATAAGGAAATATAATATA
This sequence comes from Antheraea pernyi, assembly GCA_015888305.1. NCBI lineage: Eukaryota > Metazoa > Arthropoda > Insecta > Lepidoptera > Saturniidae > Antheraea > Antheraea pernyi. The sequence goes on from MU158953.1 coordinate 14,201, forward strand.
GGTTTCCATTTATATAAAATAATATATGTTTGTTACATTGATATAAATAACCACATCAATAGTTAGACACGTCACGGTATAACACACGTACAAACATACAGACATACAGCTCTCGAATCAAAGCAAATATTAGTTAGTGCAATATAGACCACAAATATAAGAAACACTGTATAACGTATTCTATCTCGGTCTCTCGCACGTTAAGTCCTATAGATTTGTCTCTTTTTAATATCGCGTTTTGGTTACATCGAGTTTCAAATGACAACGGGGCTATAGAAGTTTTCCCTTAAAGAATTTTCTATAAGTAGTGCAATGATACCCCGAATATAAGAAACACTGCATAACGTATTCTATCTCATTCGCACGCATGTGAAATTCTATGGATTTGTCTCTTTTTAGTATAGTTTTTTGATATCATCCAGTTTCAAATCACGACGGCACTAATTAATTTTTCACTTACAGAATTATCTAAAGTTTATAACCGCACATTGAAAGTCACGTTATCGTTTACGTAAATGAACCAAGTAAATAGTTGAAAAAATCATAATTATTCTGACACCAGAGGTTATCACGCGCAGTGCGTTGGTCAATGGCCCCGAACCCTTCCTGTTCTTTCATTCACAAGATCAAAGTCACCTCTGAATGGACGTTATCGCGCACTATTATATATATTTCTGTTATCAAAGCATCCGATGTTTTATAAACTATGTGTAGATTACGCCAAATACATAGTTGCTATTTTATCGCAGTGTTATACAAAAATACAAATTATGATCACAAGAAACACGCAAATGATTTCGTTAATTATAAATAAAATTTTCCATACATGTATACCTATATCATGATATTACTCAATGTACTAGTACGCTATGTGTATAAATTTAAAATTTTGCTTTTAAAATTTCTGTTAACATCGTTATATACCTAGGGGTAAAAAAATCATATATAGAGCGACGACGATTACATATGCATTCACAGTTCGGCTTATCACGGTTATACTCAATTCTCGTCGCGGCCATCCTGCCCTCTACTTCTAATACCCTGCGCTAGGCGACATGCCCCCCTCGTACTATATTACTTCACTCTCGCATAACTTCCTTCCAATTTACAATTTGTATGGCAATTGCTCTGCTCTTAATGGTTGTAGCGTGATGTTAGATATCCTTTAACCTTCTTCAAGGTTTTAGATAATATATTTGTACGCTGTGCGAGTTCTGGAGCAGAAAGCTCGGTATCAGCTTTTACCCAAATTCTCATCTGATGGCAAATAAGGATGTCTCTAACATTTAATATACGCATATAGAGAAAGATGGGCTCTGCAAACGTGGAGAAAGAAGGATAGGCTCTGGTTAAAGGTTCAGATTAAAGGTGACAGCTAGCCAGGTGAGCTTAGAAAAATCTCGTCATAGCTTACCATAATACTATGCATAATTTAAAAAACATTTCAATTTTGCATCTATATCTATACTAATATATAAAGCTGAAGAGTTTGTTTGTTTGTTTGTTTGTATGGATGAACGGGCTAATCTCAGGAGCTACCAGTCCGATTTGAAAAGTTCTTTCGGTGTTAGATAGCTCTTTTATTGAGGAACGCTATATATCATCACGCTAAAAGCAATAGGAATGGACTACTAATGAATAATGCTTCAAAATCGGTTTTTTTTTTCCTTTTCTCACCTTTCGCTGCGTGTTAGCGTTATAACTTATATACGTTGCCATGGTAACGTGGTAAGTTTTTATCGCAAACGTTTTTCAAAGTTTTGTTTGTGTTCCTATTCAAAAAGTTTATTCTACGATAGTTTTGTTTCCAAGTTTTGTTTTATAATCTATTACGTATTATAAAAATAAAGTGTGCGTGTGTAACTATAGGTGAATGGATATGGCTAAAAACATTTTTAAAAAAATGTGATGTAGTCGTTATGGCTGTCTGTTTGTTTATTCCGGGTCTCCGAAGCGACTGAACCTATTTTAACGGGAATTTTACTGGCAGATAGCTAAAGTTATAGTGGGTGATGTAGGTTATATTAATTGTTCGCGGCTTCGTCCGCAGTGCTATTTCCAAAATGGTTAGACTGATTTTCACGGGACGTTCACTGGTAGATAGCAGACATCATAAAAAGTCTTTTAGGTGTTTATTCGTCTTCGTCCGCAGTGGAATATCCGAAATGCTTGGACTGATCTTCACGGAAATTTCGCTGCCAGATAACTGACCTTATAAGAAGTTACTTAGATTATTTTATTTTGTTATCTAAGACTTCGTCCGCAGTGCTATCTCTTAATCGATTGGACGAATTTTCACGGGACTTTTATGAGCAGATAACTAACTAATGAGCTATTTTATTGTAAACTAGCGGCATTGTCTCGCCCTGATAATAAAAAGGAAACCTTGATAAATTATATTCAAACCTTCCCCATTAATAATTGTATCTACTGGTAAAAACGGTGTGAAAATTCGTTCTGTAGTTTTTGAGTATTTCGCGAGTAGAAAGACAGACGTGGCAGAAGACTTTGTTTTACACTATGTAGTGATGAACTATTAACCGTGCGTTCGTCCGTGTGAAATTGATCAAAAGTATGTTGTTTACTGTAAACAAACTCGTATGCTGTAGTAGACTTCAGAATAAATATAATCGCAAGTCATATATTTTATTATGTATTATCTTTTTGGTCAATTTGGCGGCCATTTTGTTTTATTTACTGCGCTTGCGTCTACATAACTCAGTGATTATAGGAACGTATAAGAATAACTTCATTATATCGACAATATGGGCATATTATACCTATAATATAATAAAAGATTTAACAAATATTGTTCGATAATGTATAGCTTAACATTTTAATTAATATCTTATATAGTGTAAGTGAGAACTGATGGTGGTATATAGTAGATTAATGTTCCAGATATGTTGCTGATGGTAAATCCCATCCCATATGACACATTATTAGTATTTATATATCTAATATACACGTTTCATGTTATAGTAGAAAGAGTGAATGTCGTACTTAGAAATGTTTTTGAAAGAGCATTTCTGTAATGTACACACCTTTTTTTTTTCTTCATGGTGGAATCCCTAACGGATATCCATCTCGCCGGGCAGCAGAGGATGGATATGCCCGAGTCGCACGGACTAAAACCCCATGGTACATGTCCGTCGCTCCGGGCAGTTAAACTGCACAGGTCCATGTGGTGGAGGTGCATTATGCTGATGCTCCCACAGTTCGTTAGGGGGAGTAACACCCATTTCTCCTTGAGGGGTCCACCATCTTGGCCCTCAGGCCGCAGTTTGGGTCCCTTAGGAGGGGACATAGGGAGCAGATGTAGTGTCGATTAGACAGTCCCTGCTCCTCCGGCCAAAAGGTGTAAGAAGGTACCATGGGGTTTTAGTCCGTGCGACTCGGGCATATCCATCCTCTGCTGCCCGGTGAGATGGATATCCGTTAGGGATTCCCCCATGAAGAAAAAAAAAAACATGGCACCCTAAGCTTCCGGCTGACACAGGTGCTCACGGGGCATGGATGTTTTGGGAGTTACTTATTTCGCATAGGCCGGGAGCCGAATACAGGGTGCCATCATTGTGGCTGCGCGAATGATTCTGCGCACCACACATTGAGTGAGTGTTCCGCCTGGGACGTGCCACGCAGCGAGCTAGTCGCGGTCCCCTGTAGTCGGCTCCCGGCCTATGCGAAATAAGTACCTCCCAAAACATCCATGCCCCGTGAGTACCTGTGTCAGCCGGAAGCTTAGGGTGCCATGTCGTCTGGTGAGCCATTCAACCAAGACTGGGCGAACAGCCTCGATCGTCACCACGCCCCAGCTGGGTTGCTCAAGTCGTCGACACCACTCTTCCACCACAAGGATCTGATGAAGTTGAGACCTTAGCGCCGCAGTTTCCCGAGGCGCAATACGTAGCTCCTGCTCCAGCGCCTCAACGCGTCGACGATATAAAGATGCTTGAGCTCTTGCTTCCAGGTCCCAGGGTGGGGATCCAGCTAGTAGGGAGGCCGCCTCGAAGGAGATCGTGCGATACCCGCGTATGGCTCTGACTGCCAACGCCCGCTGTGGTCTCCGAAGGTGAGCGATGTTGTTGGCCGTCAGTTTAAACGCCCACACGGGGGCCCCGTAAAGGGCCATCGACCGCACGACTCCCAGATACAACTTCCGACAGGCAGAGTTTGGCCCCCCAAGGTTGGGTAATAAGCGAGCGAGGGCACCCGCTGTGTCCATTAAGCGAGGGACCAGCTGCCGGAAGTGTTCCTTGAACGTCCATCGGCTGTCGAGGAGGAGGCCGAGATACCTTATACTCGACCCGACGCCGATAGACTCGCCTCCCACAAGAATCTGGGTTCTTTGAGGCGGCGTTTTCCGAGGTCCATGAAACCACATCGCCTCGGATTTACACGGCGCCACTTCCAATCCCAGACGCCGGATCCTGTTGACGACTTCAGCGACTCCCGCCGTAGCGATCATCGCGGCCTCGCTGTGCGTCTTCCCCCGGGCTAGTACCAGAGTGTCATCCGCGTAACAGACCACGCTGACGCCATGGAGGAAAGCACCACGCAACACCCAGTCGTATCCAATGTTCCATAAGAGGGGTCCCAGGACAGACCCCTGCGGAACACCAGATACAACCTCTCGACAATTTTCCCTCCCTCCTTGACCTGGGAAGGTTACGTACCTCTCTGAGAGGTACGCCCGACAATGCGGCGGAGGTAGTGGGGCACTCGATGATACCGGAGTGCCTCTTTGATACTATTCCTAGGCAATGTGTTAAAGGCATTGGCGAAGTCAAGAGACACCGCCAACATTACATCTCCCCGGGAAACTGCTTCCTCCGCCTGGATCTTCACACTCATTACTGCGTCGATGGTGGAGCGCCCCTGGCGGAAACCAAACTGGTTATCTGCTAGATCTGGTCCGACTCGTGTTAAATGCTGGACGAGGCGGCCTGCAATTATACGTTCGCAGAGTTTTGCCACCTCATCCAGCAACACAATGGGTCGGTACGCAGATGGCCTGTCTGCTGGGCGCCCCCACTTCTTCAGCAGAACCAAACGGCCGATTTTCCACAACCGCGGAAACCGGCCCTGCTGAAGCGATGCATTGAAAATACTCAATAGTCGGGGTTCGAGGGCCTCGTAAGCCAGGACCCACGCACGGCCAGGTATGCCGTCGGGTCCTGGGGCGGTGTTTTTGGCCCGTAAGCGCGCAACGGCCACCCTCGTCTCTTCCCTGGTCACCTCGGGGATCACATCTTCGTCGTCATCGTCATGGCAACCATCTTCTGCATTAGGCACATTTGTAGGTAGGAACGGAGCCATCGTAGGAGGCGTGTTCTTTGACGCTGAGGGAAACAGAGCTGCCAATATTTGTCGGAGAAGCTGTGGCTCGAGGTTCCGAGTTACCGGGGGGGCCCTGTTACACAACTTGTCACGGACTAAACGATACGGGCGCCCCCAAGGATCCCGACTTAGCCCTTCAAGTAGTTCCTCTCTCGCCAGAGCTTTACTCCGCTCTGTGGCTTTCCGAAGCGCTAATCTGGCAGCTCTGTACCCCTCATAGAGTTCCTTCTAATGTACACACCTACTCACAATTTTACATTTCCTTAATATATTTAAAAAAACGCGTCCGGAGCCACGGGTAACAGCTAGTATGTAATTAATATACAGCTTTCACTACTGGATCATGAATTGCATCACTGAAATAATTATGTGTTAGCTCTGTTAAAATCAGTAGTAATGAAATTCAACATTGGAATCAACTCCGTGACCTATCGCGGAAGGAGACTCGTTCGTCTACAAAGCTATACAAACTATTAATAAACAAACACCCTTGAAACGCGACCGGTAAGATTTTGTTTTAAAACCAGGTTTCTGTGTTAATTGGTCTGACACAGCCAATTTCAGTAGACCCCTAATTTTACAACATGCGCCCTTTATTACAGTTTAATTTATATTGGAGTTTCCTTGAGTACGTCCATTTTAGATTGGTCTGCGCGATTGTGGTAAATGAATAATCAGCTGGGTCTTTATAGGTGGGTAGTTTTGTATCAGTTTATAAACAACGTGTATTGCTGCAATACTATAACAAATTTATAGAAATACTACGATTTAGTTTAATATTGTAGAATAATAACTAATAAACGTTTGTTACCGTGTCCATGGTAAATTAAAATAATATAATATTAAAGTATAGAGTGTGTACTTAGTAGCGATTTAGAGATTAATAGAGATTTTCTCTATGAAAAAATGTGCCATCCATAATGGGGACTGATCTAATGATGTTGGATTTCGTGAATTTTAAACATATAAGGTGTTATTACAAAAATGTTAAATACGTACTGAATACTTGCTTTAAAAAGTTTTGATACTTACGTATTAAATGCACCGCGCTCGCCGAACGTTCGACATCTTCCTCTTCTATCTCTGTTTGGTTAGGTTAGGTCAGACTTGCGAAAAACGATAACACGATCTTGCCGCAGCAGTCGTCGGCAAGCGCGGTGCATTTAATACGTAAGTATCCAAAACATTTTTAAAGCAAGTATTAACCTTATTATTATATTCAATAAGTATTTAACTATTTTCTAATAACACGGATAATATATATCCACATTCATGTCTAATTTAGGTTCACCTATAGCATATGTAAACAGTCTGTGTTTGTTTTTAACAAAATTGAATTTTATTCTATTTATTAATTAAATATTACCTAGAAATCTTAAATAATCAAAGGATAAAGCAGATGCTAAAAACATTTAAGAATTAGCCCGACTACATACTACTACTATATACTACTATATTCGTTGGCCTTAGTGTGATAAGCATTGTTATGATAAGGGCTTATAAATGACGTGACACTACACATTTATTCGAAGCCAATACCGTGGATAGAATAAGTAATCATAAGTATATTCTTAAGGTAATTAATATTAACATAATTAAAATAATACTGCACATAAATCTGAATATATAAATGATAAATGACAAGACTGACTTGACTTACAAAGGATAAATTGTAAGTGATTAGAGTTCCTTTAAAAAATATCTCGATCTAAATAAATAAATCTGGTTAAATCACGTTTCCTATCAGAAATGCGTGTGTAAAAATGATTTTTTTTTTTACTTGGCAACATGGCAACTTTCACTCACTTTCACAAAAACTCAACAGAAGAGTCGCAAGTGCGTTGACACCCTGTGTAAGAGGAGGGGGCTTGGTTTATCCGGCGCTCTGACTGACCGAACGAAACGCAACAATGCAAGCACTGTTACTTCACGTTGGTTTTCTGTGAGTCGGGTGGTACTACCCCGGGCGAGCCGACCCATTCATGTTGAAACCAGTAATAGCTTCAGTGTGGCTCTACCACTCAATCAATCAACTCAATTTATTAATACATAGTTAGGTATTTCAACTTATACTTCTGACTTAAGCCTCTTGCAATTTTAGGATTATTAATTAATTGTCATTTACTTTATTTAAAGAATATTTAATAAAGAAACAAAGCCTTTGCTCTTTTAATGTCCTTAGTTTTTTTTCATAGTTCAATGACTTTTAAATAGCACTATGACAATGTCTACATTCGGATTTATTTTATTACTACAAGTCCTTGGATGAATATTATTTAGCTTCGATCATTCTCAACATCAAAAGTATTAATTGTTAATTAAAGTGTAAACTTCTTTAGACGCGTTGAGCGCTATTTTTGCGGGGAGATAAATGCATAATTTCGCGTCATGACATGCTACGTACGCATGACCGGCTGTATTGCGTTTGCACGGCTTGCGTCAGACTAGCGACGCGTACCTGTACCTGTAATATTGATTGTTTAATAGACTTTATAAAAATGTATATTATTATTGCTCCGAGTGCCAATAGATATGAAAACCACACTAATGTTAATAATTTCAAGAAACAAATTCTGAAACTTAAATGTTGTCTGCCATTCAAACTATAAATTTATATGAAAATTCAAAACAAATTTCATAGTTTCGGGACTTGTCGGGAGTCCTTATGACTGCCTCGACTGCCTTTTATTATTATTTCATCCAACGAACGATATACGAGACAACCAATAGGCATAACTAGCTGGTTTATTAATATAAAGCCACGGCTACATATCATAATCGGGTCGTGACTCGACCTAAATTTGACATGTTTCGGTAAATGTAAACATAATGCCTGATAATATAAAAATATCGTCCATATAATCGGGCGCAGCCGAGTGGAAAAAATTGTAATATACAAGTGGAATTATTAGGAAAAAACCGAACGCAAGTAATGTCTTTTTCATTCATAGAGATCATATTTCTATCAATCACAGTTCAGACGGATCTGACGATATTTGGGCGTGGCGATGGTGGAAGCAGTTTCATCTGTATCGACTCTATTGACTAGGCAACACAATTAGACTTTCTGGCTGACACGATGCTCTCGGGACACGGCTGTTTCGGGACCTACCTGTGGCACATAGTCCAAGAACCGACAGCAGGGTAGCCACCGTTATAGCTGCGCGCGAGACATCTAATGTCTTATTCACTGTATTAACCCCTCAAACCGCAGACGGGGCTTCTCATGAAGGGTCAACACCTGCCGGAGGAGCAGACGCAGCGCGTGCTTCCGCCAAAAAGACTGTGAAACAGCACCATGGGGTTTTAATCCGTGCGAATATGGGTAGGACGGCCCCTTGATTCCACCGAATACAGGCTAAGTTAGGGATATACTCATGTGAAACAGCACCATGGGGTTGGACGGCCAAGCCACCTTAGTTCCCCGGCAGGATGGGTATCCGTTAGGGATATACTCATGTGAAAAAAAGGATTTAACGATAGTTCATATGTAAAAATCCGTCAAAACGTTCAGACTACGTAGCGTAACAAAGAAGTACAGTTAATAGGTTTTATCCTTTAACCACAATCTTGTCTTAACTGATATTAATCGTACCTGCAATGCTTCTTTTATATACTAACATGTAATATTATACTATGTAATCAACTATTACTATTTTATTTACTTCCCCTACATATTATATTGTAATGCTTCTTTATTATATTTTATTCCATAATCACTATGATTTGCAAGTTGCACTGGGTTCCGGCAGTTTTCTAAATCAGCGCAAATCAATCCAAATGAGCACTGAATGCTTTCTGTGACACTTTAGCGTATATTGAGCTGGACATCCATTCATAACGCGATGCATAATGTCTTTTTGTCTACTTTTATGTAAAATGGCAAAAGTTTTTACGAAAAATTATTCATATGTTAAATTATTATACCGTCATATACTTATTATAAAAATATTTTTGTATGTTTAAAATGATTTTATTTAAATGATAATTTGTTAAGCCGCGTTGAGCAATATTGTAGGCAAAATTTATTTGGTAGGACAAAAACTCATCAGATCGCGTCACCAATAACCTCGACATGCTCGTAACAAACAGACAGAGATGTTGCCAAAAGATGGTATATATAGTTTGTGTGAATGACCTAGCCGCGACCTTTAACTGCTACGTGAATGCATATCAATCCAACCGGTTTGCATACGGTGCAGACAGACAGAGAATTGTTCGTATCAAATTACATTAATAATATTATGTTCGGCAATACAGTTCGTGAATATTAATAATTTATGTTACTATTACGAATTACACACGTGATGTAGTTCCAGTTATAAGCGACAGCGGTTTTAATACATAATTCTCGTGATTGTAGGATAAACGTGAATAAATCAAATTTTCAAGTCTAAATAATGTTGAAGTGTTTGTTTCCAAAGTCAAAATAACAGCTTTTCACTAAATTAATATGAAAGTTTAAGCGATATTTATAATAAAAACCATTTTTTTTTCTGTTTTTTTACTCCGGTTGATCTATCCAACGAGACTGGACGGGTCTTTCACTCGCAGATAGCTTATGTTATAAGGAGTAACTTAGCCTACTTTTATTTTCGAAAAGCAAAAAACATATCGCGCTAATATAAAAAAAAACTGAAGCAGTGTCTAGTGCCGTGCACCCCACGCGCACTTTACAGTAGCCTTTTTTTTTGCTAAATTTCTTTATATTTTGGACCCATACGACATGTGGTGCCGTAAACGAGAGCAATTTTTTTTTTAATTTTTATCCTAACTATAATTATAAATACAAATGTCAGATTGCTTAATGAGAGTTATGCTTTCACATCTTAATTACTTGTCATCACTTGTAATTACTCTGTCAGGGTTAAAAAAAGGAGATAGGGTACCTCTCCTAAAGAAGAAAATGCACTGTTCCCGAGGGATATAGCAAAACATAATTACATTTACATTAATAAATTTATTAATAACTATACAATAACGCAGGATAGTATGTATCTTCCCAAGAAGTATAAACGTGACATAGCTACATTGATAGCTTATAATATAAATAGGTTAAGTGACTCAGCGGTATCATCTAGTTCACCGAATGATACTGTGATTAAATTTTTAAACTAGTAGATAAGACAAAGGAGCAGTGTAATATCACTTTGTATCACCAAAATATTAATCGCTTCTGGAGAGACTGCATATATCTTTCCTCTCTTTATATTTTAAATTATTTTTGAATAATATAATACAACCACCACCGATAGTGATTGTTCTATTAAATACACTGGCAACCGAGAAATGGGGTACATTAAATATCATTTTATTAGGTTTAAGCCATGTTTCCGTAAAACATACTTATGTTTTACGGAAACATGGCTTAAACCTAATAAAATGATATTTAATGTACCCCATTTCTCGGTTGCCAGTGTATTTAATAGAACAATCACTATCGGTGGTGGTTGTATTATATTATTCAAAAATAATTTAAAATATAAAGAGAGGAAAGATATATGCAGTCTCTCCATAGATCGTATTTGTGAAGTGGCTTGTGCAGAGATGGATAATTTAATTATTCTTTGTGTTTATAGACCTCCATCTTCAAATATTCACCAATTCTTACAAAAAATGGAGGAAATTCTTATAAAAATATTTAATAGTAATAAGCAAGTTTTAATCTGTGGTGACTTCAATATAGACATTTTAAGTACGTCGCCAGAGGTCACTATGTTCACATCATTATTTAGGTCGTTCAACCTGCATCCTGTTTTTAATGAGCCAACCCGATGTACATCTCAAACTGCATCTTGTATTGATAATGTTTTTACTGACTTCAAGACCATTGGCGGTAGTATTGTTACTGGGATACGGTCTGACCACAAAGGGCTCCTTGTTAAAATAAATTGTGAAAAACCTAGCAGTAACTGTAAGAAAACAACTAGGCTTATATCCAAAAATAGATTAGGTCTTTTAAATCATAATATTGCACAAAAGTTATCTTTCAAGACTTTTATTAATAAAGATCCAGAAAGTGATTATGACAGCTTATTTAATATCATAAGCACTGAATTTAGTAAACATTGCCCAAGAAAAGTTATTAGTGTAAAGAAAGTAAAAAAATTTAGTGAATGGGCAACTACAGGTATTAAAATAAGTAGAGATCGTTTGTATGATCTATATTATAAGAAATCACTAACAAATAGTGAATCATTTCATGCCTACGTTAGGAATTATTCTAAAGTTTTTAAACGTGTTTGTGTAGCTGCCAAAGCAAAATTTTTAGGAAATAAAATTCTCGAGTCTAGAAATAAGACCAAGACTGTCTGGCATATAATAAATAAAGAATTAGGAAAAAATAAAATAAATGATAACGCATTTAATCTAAGTGTCGACGGAGTACGTATTTCGAACAGTTCAGAGGTAGCAACTGTTTTCCAAGACTATTTCACTAATATACCTTCACAAATAACAAAAAGTATAACATCATCAGCCCAGGGTGCCGCAGCTCTTTTAAAGAATATGAGTGCACCTACAAATTCAGAATTTAAATTCTCATTTATTAGTGCAGGTGAAATAATAAGGACATTCAAACAATTAAATTTAAAACACACCGAAGACATATGGGGAATGTCGGTAATAGTAATACAGTCCTTAATTGTCACTATTTCACCACATTTGGCTAATATATTTAATCAGTGTATATCAAAAGGAACTTTCCCTAATCTAATGAAAGTAAGCAAAGTGGTTCCTTTGTTTAAATCAGGCTGCAGAAGTAGTCTTGGAAATTATAGACCTATTTCTGTACTTCCGTCGATAAGTAAAATTTTTGAAAAGATTATGCTTAAACAATTGGTAGAATATTTTACTGTGCAAAAGTTTCTGGATGGTCGACAGTTTGGTTTCACAAAATCGAAATCTACTACTGACGCTGGTGCAACGCTCATAAATCATATATTAGGAGCCTGGGAGGATTCGCAAGATGCAATTGGTGTGTTCTGCGATTTGTCTAAGGCCTTCGATTGCGTTGATCATAGTACGCTTATACTTAAATTAAAACACTACGGTATTTGTGGATCTTCTCTCGACCTTCTAGTCTCTTATTTAAAAGATCGCTGTCAGAAAGTTAACATACATGGGGTAACCTCTGCGGGATCGCTTGCTAGAATTGGTGTCCCGCAGGGCTCTATTTTAGGGCCGTTTTTGTTCTTAATATACATAAACGATCTACCGCTAGTGGTTAATAACTCTGCTGACATGGTGCTTTTTGCAGACGATACTTCTCTAATATTTAAAGTGAAAAGGATAGATTCAGAGGTCGGGCATCTGAATAATACTTTAAGTGAAATTTGTCATTGGTTTGCGTTAAATAACCTATTGCTAAATGCAGATAAAACGAAATGTATAAGATTTACATTACCCAATGTTAGACAGGTTGATAGTAGAATCAAGATCGAAGGGAATTTAGTAGGGTTAGTTGACAATACTGTATTCTTGGGAATTACATTAGATTCTAAATTACAATGGGGCCCTCACATTAAAAAACTGGCGAGCAGATTAAGTTCCGCTGCATTCGCAATACGTAAGATTCGCCAGCTTACAGATATTGCCACTGCTAGGTTAGTTTACTTCGCTTACTTCCATAGCTTAATGTCTTATGGCATTCTGCTATGGGGTACGGCTGCTGAGGTAGACACGATATTTTTATTACAAAAACGGGCAGTTCGGGCAATATATAATATGGGACCTCGCGAATCATTAAAAACGAAATTCCAGGAATTCGGTATCTTAACTCTGCCCTCCCAATACATTCTTGATAATTTAATGTATGTCCGGAAAAACTTTGAGAAACTGAATTTAGTTAAAGACCGGCATAATCTAAATACTAGAAACTGTAATAAACTGGTGGTCCCATGTTTCAGACTTAGTAAAACCAGTAATAGTTTTTTAGGTAATAGTGTTAGGTTCTACAATAAAGTCCCAAAGCATGTTACCGATTTGCTGGACTGTAAATTTAAGCGCCATGTCAAACGGGTTTTAGTTTCAAAAGGATATTATAGAGTGGATCAGTATGTGAATGATAGTGATGTCTGGAATTGACTCCTCTCTGTGCATCCACTAAAAGCATTGTTGTATAATGTATTAGAAATATATGTTAAAAAAAAATGTACCCGATCGAGTTTCTTGCCGGTTCTTCTCGATGACTGGGTTGTTTTCCGAACCGGTAGTAGTCTTTGACGTTCATAAGTGCCTTATTAGGGCCTAAACTGAATAAAGTATTTTTGATTTGATTTGATTTGATTTGATAATAAAGGGAAAGAAGCTTCGAGCAAAAGTTAGCTTAAAATAATTTTAGTTACATTATGTGCTCACAATATTTTAGATTTTTTTTTTGGTTTATTTTTGGCACGCAATCTTCTCACTCAATTAATCTTATGTCAGCCATTATCGAATAGGTAATACAAGTTTCTCGCGTTCAATTTTATATTCTAACAAGATGGTGGTCATCTTGTTAGAACTTTCAAGGGTCAGAATCCATGCTCCGTGTTATTAATTCCAATCTACATCACCTTTGCACAATAACCGAACTATATTACGTAAAATACCAGCACTATTACAAAATATAAAGTCAAATAACACAAGATTATGAATAAATTATAAAATCCATTACATGACATTTCAAGATCCCACTAAAAATGTAATTTTATTTTTATTTTTGACTTATTTATCTATCTATCTCTGACAAGCGTCTGTCTGCCAGGTCCACTAATAATTCAAAATTATCAGAAAATAAAAAAAAATAGAATTACCAAAACGTCACTATCTTGTAAATTTTACCACACGTAACAACAGCTAAAAGTATTACAGAGCCGAATTCTCTCAAAAATTTTACAGATAAGGGAAATCAGCAAGGTCGGCCTCTTATCAGCTTTATATTAAAACCGCACAATGTGAACTATTTATAATGATTAATACCATTAGAGTTCTGTATCCTGGTATTTTTTGCCTTCCTGTTTCCACGCGTTCTATAAAGCGGGAAGTGCGTGTACGCTTGCGGTAAACGTTGCTTCGAATTACTACGGTCGTAGTTCGTGGAGCGTTGTTTCCCGTAGTCCGGTGAAACTGTTAAGGCCTTGTTAAGCCAATAGCGTAGTCAGTTTAAAAAAAAAGCGTTGCTTCCCCGATATATTTACCCAAGACATTAAACATAGTGAGAATAAAGTGAGGTATAATATTAAAAAGATTTATGATATTTCATCTGACTGTACTGTAGGAGGGTAATGTTTTTGGAATATGTATATATTTTTAATACGCTCTAAACTAAAAACTAGCTCAAACTACAGATTTTGATATCTGAGATATCGTTATATTCGTTTTAACTACGGAAATGAAATATATTGTAAAATATAGTACAGAATTCATGATAATCCTAACAAATATTATAAATTCGAAAGTGAGTTACATTGTATGTTTGTTTGATATGCCTTTCACGCCATAATAACTTAATCGAGCCTCATGAAATTTTATATACACGTTGTAAGGGACACAAAAAAAAAAATAAGGTATCGATTCTATAATTCTAATCTATAAAATTTGCGTTAACACGAGTTAATCTGCGGGGGAAATCTACGATGTATATTTTTTCATTTACTCAAGAGAACAAGAGAGACATTAATATAACATAGAGATTCAACAGTATCTCAGTTATATTTTTTAATTCTGTTTTTTTTCAAGTAATTACATTTTTAATGTGATTTAGGAAGATGACTGCGGTGTAATACAAGTCACCTCCCTTTCGGTTAACGCACAATGTTACAATGGTGTCTGAATGATTTGTCATACAATGACTTGGACACAAGCAAGAAATGTCAAAATCTGTTTAATATCTTTAGATTCATAACATGCCTTGGAAGAACATCACATCACAGGCTTTGATGGACGACTCTTTATTCAACAATCGCAAAAGATTGAAGCGAATATGTATTGTGAGGGTTTTTGAAAAATATTAAATGCCCGAATTAAATCTGGGGCAGTTCTGAAGCAGATGCTCAAATGTTTGCGCAGATGTGCAATATTAATAATTAACCCATTTATCGACACAATTATAATTCAATTTTTATTAAACGGATGGTCGAATGCATTCTTTCATTTCACCTCGTCTGTATGGGCGAATATTGCAAGGTTATGATAATAAAGTAACAGTAAAATAAAAATCGGTTTATCAACTCCAGGTAGTATATTAATTTTATTGTAGCACGTCCATTTTACTGTACTATTCTTGATGGTAAGCACAGTACAATCCAAAAACAACAGCGACTAGAAGAGAGAGAGAGAGAAACCAACCATCGCCGGTCGCCGCTGTCATGCTGGCATTCGTAAATGTCTCTTCATGTTACGCTTGGAGGATCCTATGTCATAGGATGGAGGGAACACACTGCCCGAGAGATTATTCCGCAGCTTCACGGTACTGCAAAAGTATGATGGTCTGAACTCATATATATTCATCCATATACATTTGCAGGTCTAATGGTATTTATATCAAGGTTTTGCCGTGTGGTGCCGGCAGTGTAAAAGAGCACCACCTCATATCTTCCCGTAGGTATCGTAAAAGTCGATTAAGGGAGTTCTAGGTAGGTAGTACTGACCCATTGTAACTTTCTAATCAAATCAAAAATACTTTATTCAGTGTTGGCCCTAATAAGGCGTTTATGAACGTCAAAACTACCACCGGTTCGGAAAACATCCCAGTCATCGAGTATAGCCGGCAAGAAACTCGATCGGGTACATCTTTTTAACATATATATATTTCGAATACATTATACGTTACATTACCGTTTTTAGTGGATGCACAGAGAGGAGTCAATTCCAGACATTACCATCGTTCACATATTGATCCACTCTATAATAGCCTTTCGACACTAATACCTGCTTGACATGGCGCTTAAATGTACAGTTCGGCAAATCGGTAATATGTTTTGGGATTTTATTGTAAAACCTAACACTATTGCCTAACCTAACCTAAAACTATAACTGGTTTTGCTAAGTCTGAAACAAGGGACGACCAGTTTGTTACAGTTTCTAGTATATATGTTACAGTTTCTAGTATTCATTCTCACCATAATACCTTCTGTCTGGTACCTTCTCCGGTCGTAACGATCCCCGTTCCACTGGATCCAGAACAAGGACGAGTATGTGCACATGTGTCTTGCGTGTATAACCTTAATATATCCTGCGCATCGGTCCTTTTCCGTTACTGGACCCAAATGTTTCTCAGATTAGAGGTCAAAGTGATCGCCATGGCCGAAATCGGTCGGAACAATCATCATCATTGCCGTATCAACAATGTTTGATATGAGGTGTTTGAAAGTCGCTCTTTATAACTGTGCTAGCTGTCCATATTTATATAGCTTTCATTTTTCAATATGATCTGGTGTACTATTGTTACGTCGAGTGACATTGTTAATCCCTGGACTGTTCAAAATCATAACCGTGTTATTACAAAAAAGTTAAATACGTATTAAATACTTGGTTTAAAAAAGTTTCCTAATAAATGCACCGCGCTCGCCCGAGGCAAGTTCGCGTTACCTTTTTCACAAGTCTAACCTAGCGTAACCAAAGCGAGACAAAAGAGCAAGATGGCGAACATTCAGCGACCGCGGTGCATTTAATATGACAGCTTTTTAAAGCCAGGGTTCAATACGTATTTAACTTTTTTGTAATAACACCGTATATGTTTAAGCTCCATACAAGCGAAAGTAGACATCATGAGGCATAGATCAAAAGACTGTTGGCAGTATAAATTTAAAAAATACCCGACTTATTAATTAAAAATACGTAACCAATTTTTTTCATTTGTATGAACTTTTCTAACTAAACCATGAAATTTTCAATTTACGATGTTAAATAAAAGAAACATAATCCGCCATTTTGAGCTATAGATCAAAAGACTGTTGGCAGTATAAATTTAAAAAATACCCGACTTATTAATTAAAAATACGTAACCAATTTTTTTCATTTGTATGAACTTTTCTAACTAAACCATGAAATTTTCAATTTACGATGTTAAATAAAAGAAACATAATCCGCCATTTTGAGCTATAGATCAAAAGACTGTTGGCAGTATAAATTTAAAAAATACCCGACTTATTAATTAAAAATACGTAACCAATTTTTTTCATTTGTATGAACTTTTCTAACTAAACCATGAAATTTTCAATTTACGATGTTAAATAAAAGAAACATAATCCGCCATTTTGAGCTATAGATCAAAAGACTGTTGGCAGTATAAATTTAAAAAATACCCGACTTATTAATTAAAAATACGTAACCAATTTTTTTCATTTGTATGAACTTTTCTAACTAAACCATGAAATTTTCAATTTACGATGTTAAATAAAAGAAACATAATCCGCCATTTTGAGCTCTGGATCAAAAGACTGTTGGCAGTATAAATTTAAAAAATACCCGACTTATTAATTAAAAATACGTAACCAATTTTTTTCATTTGTATGAACTTTTCTAACTAAACCATGAAATTTTCAATTTACGATGTTAAATAAAAGAAACATAATCCGCCATTTTGAGCTATAGATCAAAAGACTGTTGGCAGTATAAATTTAAAAAATACCCGACTTATTAATTAAAAATACGTAACCAATTTTTTTCATTTGTATGAACTTTTCTAACTAAACCATGAAATTTTCAATTTACGATGTTAAATAAAAGAAACATAATCCGCCATTTTGAGCTCTGGATCTTAAAAAATCAGCCGAGGGGTTAATTCCTCATTACACATAGTAATCTCGTTTTCGACTAAGCACTTTAATTAAGTTATAATTAGATAAAACTAGTGATGTGACCTTCATAAAACTTAGATACTACATTTCAATCCAAACATATTTGTTATTCTTTTACTATATTTGATATTTTAACCAGTTATAATAAATTTAGCGAACGTGGTTAAAATTATTTTCTACAAAGTAATAAAAAAACGTGTGTACTTTTGATTTTAAGAAAAAAATCATGTTAGTAATATTATTATACAGAAATAATAATAAAAATTAATGTTTAAGTTTCTATTGTGACTTTCAAACATTTTTATATATCTAATAATATCATATATTATATATAATCTATATTAAAAAAATCGGGGGTTTAGTTTCTTAGAATTAAATGAAAATTATAAATATTAATTAATATATTTCAAAATTATCCCAAAAATGATTAATGATTTATTTCTTCTTCATTCATTCACTGTTCTTAGGTACGTGCAGTAATAAGGAAACCCGTAGAAAAAGGAAACTTACTTAATGTAAAAAAAAGAAAATAAATATAAGAAATATTAGATTTTCTTGTGATTTTATTTAATCCACAATTAGTGACGATAATACAAATGTACACGATAAAATTTAAAACCAATTCTATACGTAGGCCATTCATTCTCCGTACCAACTATAATTTAACTAATAACTACAATAAATTCAATAAGGGGTAATAATACATGGAGCCCTTCAAGCGTAACGTGAAGAGACACTTACGGAGGCCGGCATGACAGCGGCGACCGGCGATGGATAGTTTGTCTCTCGGTGGTTGCCATTGTCTGTTGATCGTACTATGCTATGCTATGCTATCAGGCAAAGCGCAGTCACTTTGTCGTGCTACAATAAAAAAAAGATGTGGTGTCGTGGGACACCAGGTAGGAACGAAGTTAGAATCGACACAATTTGCAAAAAAAAAAAATATTAATTAAATTACCGATTAACCGATATTATAATTATATTTCACCGATTCATTAAATTAATTCAAAGATTAATTTCACCGAGAATTCGAAAGAAAGAAGGAGAAAGAGAAAGGTATTATACACTACTCGCTTGTGCATACGACTGTCGCGCCTGCGCACGTCTCATTTAACGGTTTTATTCCACGCACTTTTTCTTACGGTTTTACTATCACATTTTTTTCAGTTCGGTCGCGCAGCAAAATCCTTATCTCCTCCAAGCCTGCCGTAAGGTACTTCGTTCCAATAAAAATAAAATAAACGAAACAATCCGAAAAATAAATGTATGTACAGATTACAGAGTAATTTTATCAGCTCCGTAGCAACATTTTTCCTGACTACAAAATGTCCGTATCTCGAAATAGTTCAAAGAACGCATTGATCAAGATAATTGTTGCCGTTAGATGTGGATAAATTTGTTTTAGATAATAATGTCGACGACCGATTGATCAAACGTTTCGCGAGATTTAAAAAGAGGGCTACCGAGATATCTTATAAAAATATGTCCACAACACGGTGATTTAAAATACCTTATATATGTTGAGTACAAACAAGTTATACATCTGAATATATTTTTCTATTCCACTTTTACTAATAGTTGAATTTGCATTGAGTTGATTCTGTAGATATACCATTCCTGTTATGAAAATGTGAAAACAGTCTCTGCATAATAATGATATGCTAAAAAGGGATTGTAACAAAAATATTCACACTGTGAAAATATTAAAAAAATCTTGAAAAATTATATTTTGAAATAGTTGGATATATTTATTCTATCCCGTTTTTATCCACAGCTAGTATCTCTAAGAGGATATATGAACGACGTTTAATTTATACCAACGTATACCAGTGTAGTAAAAAAAAACAGTACAGTCTATATCTGCCATATATTGCGATGTATTTGTTTTCCATTACTTAATAGTATAAAATCTAGAAACTTTTAAAAAATAATTAAATTCAGTTACATATACTACCGCTATAAGACATCCAACAAACAAATTGACTGAAATATCTATACTAATATTATAAAGAGGTAAAGTTTGTGAGTTTGTGACGTTGTGGGGTGTAATCTCTGGATCTACTAAACCGATTTCGAAAATTCTTTTACCAATAGAAAACCACGTTATTTGTTAGTGTCATAGGCTATATATTAACACGAATAATGAAAAGATTTTTTGTGGTAGTCGGATTTGCAAAGTCGGAGAAAAAACAGATGAACGAAAACGTTTCTTACGAACGCTACCTTAACGATGAGAGATATATGATTAAGTTCTAGAGAAAAGTTGTAGAGCCTGATAATGCCTACAAAAAAGTCAGCGACATCATATGTCTATCTTTAAGGTTTTTTTTTATTATCAGGGCGGGACAACGTCCGCCGTGACGGCTAGTAATAAATAAAATAAAAACATATAGGCGTAGTGAAAGCGAAATAATGTTATCGTTCCAGTTTTAAATGAGGATACAGAGAAAACGATTAAGATATTGATATGATATTACGATACGAAATTATAATTCCGTTTTTTCGCATCTATAATAATCAATCCTAACTACTGTCGTCTCTTTCGTTCATTTCATTTGTTCGTTTAGGCAAAGCGCGATAGTAATAGAATTATGTTAAAACATATTCTTCAAACGTCTTGCTGACGGTGTTTTCTCTTAATATTTTGAAATGCAATATATTAAACTAACTCTTGCCTGCAGCTTCGCTCACGTTAATGTTGATTTACCCTATCTCTTCGGAACAGTACTTTTTCTGAATGAAAACCACCCTATGTTCTTGTCTGTATACCTGAAAGTTTGTACGCAAAATCTCTTGATAGGTTTGATAGTGAAGGTGTGAAAGCGCAACAAACAAACGCACTTACTGTCACATTTATCATATATATATATATATATTAATACGTGAAGCCCAAACTTTGTATCCCTTTTTGAGAGAAATGCGCGAACGGATGAACGTGAAACTTAGCATAGTTAAAGTTTATATGGAGGAGAAGTGCAGAAAGCTATTTATTTTATATAAAATGTATTAGAAGTACAATAAATTAATTAAAATATGCATTACTCACACTACTGTGTAACAACCGGAAGCACTACCGTACGTAATGCCTAGTGCTGCCACCGGAAGTATCGCCATAACAACCGGAAGCACATTGTATCTCGCCACGGTACTGCCCACCGGAAGCACTACCGCCTAGTGCTGCCACCGGAAGCCAAGCCAAGCCATGTAACTACCCCACCCGCCGTCTAGCCACGCCTTACAAGTGGGGTAGGGATAGCCAGCCATAAAAGGCCGTGCGTGCTTCGACTCGGGGCAGTCTTGCACCACATTAACGCACGGTAGCTCTTACCGTCTGAGTATCGATTTAAAGTGTTAACAAAGTGACGTTTAACTTTGTGCTTATAATTGCTTTAATGTGATTATAATAAATCGGTGACATACATATATATCAAGTGACATTTAATTCTACCTGTCCTTACAAGTCAGAAGTGGGATAAACCACGATGAAGACTCGTCAAGCATCAGTGTCTAAACGTTCACGGCCTTGTGACTGGGACATGGAATCATCAACCAGCAGACCAGACCTTGTTGACGCCGACCACGAATCTGATGGCACAGCTACGCCACCTGCGAGGAAAATGTTAA
>MU158953.1:37611-120275 GCA_015888305.1 Antheraea pernyi
TTACAAGTGGGGTAGGGATAGCCAGCCATAAAAGGCCGTGCGTGCTTCGACTCGGGGCAGTCTTGCACCACATTAACGCACGGTAGCTCTGACCGTCTGAGTATCGATTTAAAGTGTTAACAAAGTGACGTTTAACTTTGTGCTTATAATTGCTTTAATGTGATTATAATAAATCGGTGACATACATATATATCAAGTGACATTTAATTCTACCTGTCCTTACAAGTCATACAACTCGAGAAAAGTGCTTTTATCATAGTTACGAACTCGAAACGTTAGCGGTTGTTATGTTCGGATGGTTACAAATTGTACCGCGGCTCGCGCTACGTTGACAAAACTCGATTTAGGAAGCACATTGTATCTCGCCACGGTACTGCCCACCGGAAGCACTACCGCCTAGTGCTGCCACCGGAAGCCAAGCCAAGCCATGTATCTACCCCACCCGCCGATAACGCCATCTAGCCACGCCTTACAAGTGGGGTAGGGATAGCCAGCCATAAAAGGCCGTGCGTGCTTCGACTCGGGGCAGTCTTGCACCACATTAACGCACGGTAGCTCTTGCCGTCTGAGTATCGATTTAAAGTGTTAACAAAGTGACGTTTAACTTTGTGCTTATAATTGCTTTAATGTGATTATAATAAATCGGTGACATACATATATATCAAGTGACATTTAATTCTACTTGTCCTTACAATAAACTCGACTTTTCGAATTTACTTTATCTTTACTGCTTTTAAGAATGTAATAGAGTGTGATGTTTAAATATATTTTAACTAGCTGAACCCGCGACTTCGTCTGCGTGGAATGGTATCTTTGGATAGCAGTGTTTCACTTCAAAGAGCTTATTAAATTCTTTAAGTATATAACTACGTAAGGTATATAGAATTAATAGGTTTATTTAATAATCAAAATATTTAATAATTAAAAATAATATACACATGTTTCCACACCACCTTAGAGGTAGTGTATATCGGCGCCTACCCACATTGATTGTCATCCGGTCACGCCTCTCTCCCTACTACTCGTGTTTCGGTATAAAAGGAGCGGAGCGACCGATGGTAAATCAGTCTTAGCTCTGGCACCGCGCGGTACACTGTACTGTGCGAGTCGCTTATCTTAAACTCTGAATAATTAATTTGTGCAAACGAATTAGTTATTGTTTGTAATTTATTAATTGGTTACTATACACCCCATAGGGTGATAGTCTGATATTAATTAATTATTATTTTGTATTGAGATGTGATGAAATTATTATAGGTGGTTTAGCGAGTTCATTCATTTTTATGATGGATCCTGGCGCTGGCGTCGCGCCGACATGTACTTAGCGCGTTTTTCTTAATGTGGTTTCCCCGGTAGGCCTATTCCACTGATCTGTTGTGATTTTGTTTAATCTGAAACTATTGCCGGCCTTAAAAATTTATACACGCTACAGAATAAAACGGTCCAAGTTTTTTGTAACCACATTTAGCACTCAGTACATCCCTTTTTCCCATACAAGCTAATTCCACTTGTTTTTTTATTCGAGTATTTTTAACAGTTCAGTAGTTTTGGTATTAAAGCATTACAGACAGACAAAGCTACTTTTGCATTTATAATATTAGTAAGGACTAAAATATAATAAAAGTATATTTAATTAAAATTTTATAATAGAAAACTTAGTAACCCTGAAATAAATAAACTTGCCTCTTCGAATTTATTACTCTTAAGGATGTAATAGAGCCTGATGTTTAAATATATTTCAATTACAGCTTTAATAAGAATATTTAAGCCAAGCCATGTAACTACCCCACCCGCCGATAACGCCATCTAGCCACGCCTTACAAGTGGGGTAGGGATAGCCAGCCATAAAAGGCCGTGCGTGCTTCGACTCGGGGCAGTCTTGCACCACATTAACGCACGGTAGCTCTTACCGTCTGAGTATCGATTTAAAGTGTTAACAAAGTGACGTTTAACTTTGTGCTTATAATTGCTTTAATGTGATTATAATAAATCGGTGACATACATATATATCAAGTGACATTTAATTCTACCTGTCCTTACAACTGCTTCAATTTTACACAACATATACACACATGTAAATAAAAATGACATTTTGACATATGTCAATAAAGGACTTCAAAAAAGGTTGTGAAGGAGGTTGTTATGCTCGACTGTTTGTATTATTTTACTCTTACGTTCCAATTACCCTTTTTCATTCTACATTCAACAATGATATTGTAACATACAACTATTATTATAATAATTATCCCTTTAAAAAAAATTAACTATGGTCGAATGTCGACCACTGGGCACCCAGTAGTAAGATTAATAAGGATAGAATATCTTATAATATTATAATAATTATCCCTTTAAAAAAAATTAACTATGGTCGAATGTCGACCACTGGGCACCCAGTAGTAAGATTAATAAGGATAGAATATCTTATAAATCTCACAACATCGTATTTCATACATATATAAGTCCATATAAATATGTGATAATTGGTAACCGAATTTTATTAAAATGAAAATTCTTACGACACGGTAGAGTATAATTTTCGGTACGCGTTAAACGTAAGGTAGGTATGTATTAATCTAGTTATATACAAAAACTAGCGGGCCCGGCGGACGTTGGCCCACCTTGATAATAATAAAAATCTTGACAAATTATATACCTAAGTCTTCCTCGTGAATCGATTTACCTGCTGGTGAAAACCGCATGAAAATACTTCCAGTAGATTTTGAGTTTATGAAGAACAAACAGACAAACAGACCCGACATAGGACTTTGTTTTATAATATGTAACGACGAGTTTATGTATAGTTAAGTATTTATACTACGGGACTTCGTATAGTATATATTTTATTAGCATTCTCATATATACATAATTTAATACATATAAGCCAAAGAAGTTTGACTTCCTCCGCGTGTACACACTGATGCACGTAATGTTTCATTTTTGAAGTTATACTTCTTTTGTCGCGTTAGGGACAAATGATGAGAGTAAATTTTTACGATACGCGCGCACACCGTCACGGAACACCGACACCCTAAAGTTAGTTATAGTCAATATTTTGTTTCTTTGTATTAAGACTTTAAATGTATTAAATACCTTTTTTCTATTGTTAGTGTCGGTTTTTCTACAAACGTAGAATAAGGCGAAGGATGAAATTTTTGAAAAGATTTTTATCTTGTTACGCCAAAGAAGTATAACTTCTAACGCGAGTACATAAGTACACACACTTTTTTTTGTCATATGTTGTCGCGAGTGTTAAATTATTATTACTTGTTACACTAATCACGTATAGGGTCGATGCAGTCAGGTTTGCCAATAAACACTGTCACTATTCATTTGGCCAGAGCTTCGCCTTACAATAACTTCCACATAGGAGTGCGTGCAGATCAGCGACATCTTGCCCTTTATATGCCCACCAATGTAGTCTCACACCGGGGTGAATAATGAACAGCCGATAACTTCCACCAATAGCGTTCGAGGTCATAAGTAACACCCCCGATAAAGTCAATAGCGCGGTATCGCAGGTCAATAGTGGTTCCCCGGGTGGCGTCGTAGTCTCGCCCATAGCGGTACCGGACGTAGACATTAACATACTTCCTATTTTTTTATCGATATTCATAGCGATTCATCGTCGACATCCCTAGCCACATTGTAATGCTAATACGGTAGACACCACGTTCGTCCTTACCGAATGTCGAACTAATGTCATGAGACTGCGAATATTCAATTCGAGATAGTGTAGGTACTGTCAAAGGATACCTAACCTTCATCTGTTTAAATTAACTTCACTCACTTGTTGAATGTGATAAAGAGTTTTTTGTGGGATACAATCAATGATATTAAAACCAAAAAGCAGTAGATACGTTATCTACATGCTATTTTGATAAAACAAATGGCACGATAACGCACACATACGTAAAGTAATACTGTAACGCCACACTATCTTTGATAATATGTGGCAGTAAGATGGTATATTCTCAATATCGGTGGTGAAAAAGAAATAGTTATACGTTGCTTAGATACACAGGTTTGACGGGGCAGCCGTCAAAAATAAGCTAGTTAGCCAAGTTTTAAGAAGGCACTGTCGAAGTGCTTATAACGTATCTACTACCTTTTAACCAATTTCGAAAAAGGAGGAGGTTACTACGTTCAGTTGTGTGTGTGTTTTTTTTTAATGTACGTTATTCGATGTCTTCGTCAATTATGAACCGATTTTAATGATTCTTTTTTTATTTGAATCGGTTACATTCAGAGGTGGTCCCTCCTTTTGAAGTCCTTTTGAAGAAAATATTCCCATTTGAAGAAAATATTCAACCCCTAAGGGGGTGAAAAATCGTTTATTTGATTTTCACACACTACGTCTTTACGCATTTTCGTGAAATTGGAACCGATTTATTATACCCATTACAAACCAGATATATTTATGCACACTAAAAATGGAAAAATAATTTTTTTTTTTAGTTATAATATCATTGAATACAATGGCTGTTATTTTTAGCTAGCTGACCGCGCCACGCGTTGCTGTGGCTCAGTTATTATAATATGTTGACTTAAAAATTGAAAGAGAAATTCAAAATTAGGATGTGGCGCCATCTATGAAATATCTATAACAGTCGGTCCTACAATTTTCTGTCAACAAAATAATTTGAAGCGCCATCTGTTCGAGACTGATGATATTTAAAATTAATAACAATAATCAACATTGACAATCATTTAATTCGTAATTTAAAAATATTGACTAGCGACGCAGTATAGAGGCCGGTGTACATGTAATATTGATATTTTGCAGATAGGTCATCATACGTTTGATTGATTACTAAACTTTATAAAGATGTATATAATTATTGCTCCTATTGCCAATAGATATGAAACCAAACTAATGTGAATAAACAAATTCTGGATTTTAATTATTGTCATTCACACTATAATTAATGAACTATAATGAAAATTCTCAAAAGAGAAAGTTTTGAGTTTTCACCTCTGTCGGCAGTCCTTATGAAAGCCTCGATTTTTTTTTATTACTTAACGTTAAAGTTACAAAAAATACGGAACAGTTTAAATCTGACGGTGACCGTTCGAGACGATTGTTCTAAATAACGCGACACACGAAAAGAGCCACAACAATTATGTATTTGCCACGTGCATTCTTGTTAACACATAATCGGATGCGATTGCCCTATCGGCCCTTGAGCCTAGGCACGTTTAATACAATACGTAGGTGTTATCAGCGGTCACGAGATAAATGAATTCGACTACGTAACTGTTACACGGTACTGATACGGTGGACTGATAACTGTGCTACAAACTCTATAATTATTGCTCCTGTGAAAACTATGAACATATTCATTTTAATTAATACGTGAAGCCTAAACTTTGTATCCCTTTTTAACGGAATTGGGCGAACGGATGAACGTGAAATTTGGTATAGTTTATATGGAGGAGAAGTGCAGAAAGCTATTTATTTTATATAAAATGCATTAGAAGTACATTAAATTAATTAAAATATGCATTACTCACACTAATGCTTCAATTTTACACAACATTTACACACATGTAAATAAAAAAGACATTTTGACATCTGTCAATAAAGGACTACAAAAAAGGTTGTGAAGGAGGTTGCTATGCTCGACTTTATGTATTATTTTACTCTTAAGTTCCAATTACCTTTTTTCATTCTACATTCAACAATGATATTAACCCTAATAAAATTTAAACTTAAAAAAATCAATGAACTATGGTCGAATGTCGACCACTGGGCGCCCACTGATTCATTTTATTACTCCTACGATCTGTGTAAAAAGTAGCATTTATAAGCATCTAGATTCATGTAAGTACTGTGATATTCCATCCACATGACACAAATATTAACTTGACTTGGGTATTGTATACAACACGTTAATCGCTTTAAAATTATTGACAATTAGCGGGCTCGGCGGATGTTGTCCCATCCTGATAATAACAAAAAAATATTGACAAATTATATATCTAGACCTTCCTCATGAATCAGTTTATCTACTAGTGAAAACCGCAGACGTGGCCGAGGACTTTGTTTTACAATAGGTAATGAAAACACCAGTCATTGCGATAACACATCTGTGCAAAACTTTGAACATCTGAATCAAAAATAACAATTTTCATATAATATGTCCCTTCATTCTTTTGGACTTGACGGAGAAGGAGTCTGCTATCAAACCGTTTGATAGTTTTTTTTAAAGAATGTGATCATTAATCTCAAGTCATTTAACGGAATTTAAAATTACCACAACTCTCTTACTTGCACCTAAATCATGACTGAACTTTGTAACCGTATTAAATAATGTTCATGCAATGATGCAACGCCTCAAGAGGAAGGGAAGTGACTCGTATCAAATTGCGACTACTTCTCTCTCCCATTATATTATTAAAATATATTTGTGCGAAAACAACAAAATAAAAAAAAGAAGTAAATATTGGGCACAAATTCCTAGAGATATCAGGCAACCCCCACGTGAACATTCGCGTAACTGACACCGTTTTTCAAGAATTTTAATATTTCCCAGTATCGTAAACAAACAAACAATTCACGAATTCTAAGATTCTTCGAAATTTCCATCCCAACTTCGTATGGATACAATATGACGTCATACGCGTAAGCCTCGGTAAGTAATTTTTAATGCACGTCATATTAAATCTAGGATAGCTTCTAAGATGAGTATCGAAATTATATAATCCAAAGGTCTGTTTTTTATCTATATTGAATAGTACATGTAACTGATATACTTAATTGCAGAAGTATTAATCCTATATTGTTCTAAACAGCTTCGCAATCAATACATCGTTGTTTATTGATAGATCGTTGCAAGAGATAAAAATGGCGACTGTGACTGTTTGGGGATTTACATATAAAATCCTGAAGTTCTGTGTCAACGTCTCAAAGGTATACAATTCTGTTATACATTATTTTCTTCAGTAATCGAGTGTAGACAATGTAAACGCCCATTTTTTTACGACTTCAGAAAAACCCATTGATTTTGCATTATTTTCCATAGATATAATATGAACGATATATGGCTATAAACTTTCCATAACATATTGTGAAAATCATAGTGAAAATCGTAAAAATCTCTTGCGTAGTTTAAAAAAAAGTAGGTGCACATACAGTTGAATATAACGATTTACTTTTATATATTAATTGTTGACTAAAACGATACGACCGAGTATCTATTTGAATAATGGGTTTGTATGTTTATGTTAGAATGGATTCTTAAATTGCTGTATATGGTGTTTATCTTATTCGTATTAACGTTGTTTCCTTCATGAGTTATTTTCAAACAAATAATAAACCATTTAACGATTGTTAATGTCAAATTTTAAGTTACTCTACATCAGGGATGCACAAACTGTTTGGAACTAGGGGCAACTGTAGGCTATGAGTTAAAGACATTATAAAATAGAAGCTACTTAATAAATGTGTAAAAAGACTGTAATAAAATTATTCGACGTCAACGTGTAAAATATTCACTGGACTGCCGGTTTTTATAATTCCAAGTCCTTCTACACTTCCTAGTTCCGATAAATTTTCTACAAGAATAATAAACACGCCACGTTAGTATAAACATTGGCAACGATGCAAACCGATAGGTATTTAAATTAGCCGATGTTTGTAGTATCAGTGCGCGTAGTAATACGCGCCTACGAGAAATACAACCGCCCACGTCACAACGTACCTATATGGTGGTCGATGATCAATCAAACACTTTATTATTGTATGAAAACTACTTTACGCGTGTTGAGCGGAATTAGACAGTCCGAGAAAAACTTCTGGTTTCGCGTCAGCGACATGCTAGTAAAAGCGTGACCGACCGTATTGCCCGTGCGTCAGACTGTGACGCGTAGTGTAGAAGCCTGTGTACATGTTAATACTGATATTTTGTATTAAACTTGTGCAGCCCATCACATGTCGGATTAATTATTAAACTGTATATAATTATTGCTCGGAGTGCCAATAGATGTGAAAACCAGAATGATGTTAATAATTACAATTTACAAATTATGAAATTTAAATCTATACTTTCTATACGAATATACTAATAATATTATAAAGAGGTAAAGTTTGTGACGTTGTAGGGGGTCATCTCAGAAACTACTGGTCCGATTTGAAAAATTCATTCAGTGTTAAATAGTTAATTAATCGTGGAAGGTTATAGGCTATATATCATCACGTCAAGACCAATAGGAGCGGAGCGCCAATGAATAATATTTCAAAATCAAGATGTTTTTTTATATACTAATATTATAAAGTGGTAAAGTTTGTGATGTTGTAGGGGGTAATCTCAGAAACTACTGGTCCGATTTGAAAAATTCTTTCAATGTTAAATAGTTAATTAATCGTGGAAGATTATAGGCTATATATCATCACGTCAAGACCAATAGGAGCGGAGCGCCGATGAAGAATATTTCAAAATCAAGATGTTTTTTTATATACTAATATTATAAAGTGGTAAAGTTTGTGAGTTTGTGACGTTGTAGGGTGTAATCTCAGAAACTACTGGTCCGATTTGAAAAATTATTTCAGTGTTAAATAGTTAATTAATCGTGGAAGGTTATATCATCACGTTAAGACCAATAGGAGCGGAGCACCAATGAAGAATATTTCAAAATCGGGGTTTTTACCTCTTGAGAGCTACCGCTGCGTTAGCCCAAAGTAACTATTCCACGTGTACGAAGTCACGGGCAGAGGCTAGTAATTCATATTATAATTGATTTAAAAATTAAAAAGAAAACACGGTTATTCCATTGTTTCGAGATATCACTTCTATAGGCAGTCCTTATGACTCCTCGACTCTTTTTTAAATTACCGCATCTAAACTTGAATTTTTGATTTGAAACCCATTTGGATACGGTAAGAAAAAATTTTTACAGAAATGACGCGCTCTTTACGTTACACTAAGTTACGTTACGGACGATAAAAAGGATCTTTTGGGGGAAGGGTTAGGGGAGGGAGAGGGAAAGGAGAGGGGAGAGGGAGGGGAGGTGGGCCTCCGGCGCTCTCACTGACCAAATGAAACGCAACAATGCAAGCACTGTTACTTCACGTCGGTTTTCTATGAGAGTGTGGTACTGCCCCGGACCACCCATTCATGCTGAAACCAGTAATAGTTTCAGCGTGACTCTACCACCATTAACATGATATACGTGGTTATTATACATGGTGGTTGCGACCCAGTCAGGGTGTAAAACCCTACCACCCCGCTTTCGCCATTGCCTCGTTCGTTATTCAGCAGGGCGCACCACGTGTAGGTGAGGTTGGCTTGGGTGTCTTAAGTATTGTGATGTTATTTGACACCCCTTACACCCCAAATATACATAAACTGAAGGTGAAATTAATTTTATCGCAACAAAGTTTTATAAACAGGCGAACGTCCCTCATTGTCTGTCGACTTGTCGCACTGATCGAACGTGTTACCCAATACTTACTTACCTATATTCATGTTTTCATTACATAGTATAAAACAAAGTCCCCTACCGCGTCTGTCTGTCTGTTCGCGATAAACTCAAAAACTACTGAACGGATTTTCATGCGGTACCAGTGGATAAAGTGATTCATGCGCAATGTTTTAGTACATAATTTTTCAAGGTTTTTATTTATAATCAGGGCGGGACAACGTCTGTCGGGCCCGCTAGTATTTCTATAAAGAAACCCACACGGAGTGCTATATTCCTTTAAGTCAATTGATTAAAGATCTTATTTTTTTTTAATCAGCGCGTGTATCAGCGTGTGCACGCGGAGGAAGTGAAACTTCTTTAGCTTATATATATTAAGTTACATATATGTGAGCTCGTCCAGTGGTCGAACTTCGACTATATAGAAAGAATAAGATTTTCTATGTTTTCATTGATAACACTAAAGCTCGTGAATAGCTACAAAATAAAAAAAGAATGAAGCAAATCGGCTGAGAAATAGGGGAAGGAGATGTTCGTAACTGTTTCCCCGCCGCCTTTCTATATATAAGTACTTTATATATAGATATGAAAACACTATACGAAGTCCCCTAGTATAAATACTTAACTATACATTTACTACTAGAACCAGACAAAAACACTTATACCTACTTGCACATACACACACATACAAAACTTACCTTACCATACCTTACCTTTAACGGGTAACACGTAACGTAATTTTTTCCCTACATTGCCACAAGAAGTTTCACTTCTATGAAGTCGTAGTTTTATATTTTGTAATCTATAAAGAAATGCATGAAATCGATCGTAGAATATCAATTGCGTACTGTGTGTAGTGCGTGGGTGACGTCATGAGGCGAAACATGAATGGGCTCACCCACGCCGCCCTTATTGCCTCGCTCCAGATAAATAAAGTTATACCCCGCGGCGTTACACGCGGTTTCGGTGTCATGCATACTATAATGGACTATTACTTCATTATTAAAATGCTCACATTAGCCGTACACTAGTACCGTGAATAAATATTTATATGAGACTACATAAGAGTGATAGAGTGCCAAATTTGACTGCGGAACGGGAACAGTGAGTAAGAAAATAATTCTGAATGTATTAAGTCCATTTACTTATCGACTTTTCTCTCGTACTTAAGTCGCGTCGTCATTAAAATTACAATAACTTTTGATAGAACGAACCGATTTTAATGAAACTGAGACTAAATGTTAGTCGAAGCGATGCTTTATGATTTTATAATGAATGCAGGATTTTAGCAGTAATGCTTAATCATACAAACGGACAGACAGACATTTTTAAAATTGGTTGAAATATATTTTATTACTTATCCCAGTAATTTCTTTGCAAAAATCTATAAAGTCCAGACACATTACATTTACATTCATATAAGATTGAAATTGAAAAACAAAAATTCAAATGATGGATGTGTTGATATAGTAAGTACAATTACAGGAAACGTCGCGTGTACCATACTTGTTAAAAAACGATATGCACCCTATATCCCTGACAGACGTAGGTCATGGTACTGGATAAAAAAGAAACAATGACTTCGGGAACCAGTATTCGTGACCTCCAGACGCACCGAGGGCAGCCATCTTTAAACGAGTAACGTACCAACAATTACCCAGTCCCCAGGTGTCGAAACTATACAACTCACAGAATATTCATACGTATTTTGAGGGAACGCAAATACTTGAATCTCGCTTTGTAGGACCATTTTTGTCTTTTTAATTCTAGTTAAATAGAATAACTGTACTTGAAGACAGATGTAATCACAACTTACCCAATAAGATACTTCTCAGAAGTCAAAAGATATTTTATAAGAAATGTTACTTTATTTTATTTATTTATTCATTATGCTTTAAATACGCAATGGCAGACTTAATGCCGAAGGCATTCTCTACCAGTCAACCATTAGTACTATACTATAAGTCATTATTAAAATAAATAATCATATAATTCTCAATTCTTTATTCAGATAACTCTAATAAAAGCCAGATAGTATATCCACTATCACAATTGGTAAAAATATCTGTGAATATTTTAATTTACATTTAAATTCATTTATCTTTTTTTTTATTGTAGCACGGCAAAATGACTGCACTACGCCTGATGGTACGCACAGTACAATCCAAAAAAAATGGCGACCACCGAGTGACACACTGTCCATCGCCGGTCGCCGCTGTCATGCCGGCCTGCGAAAAGCTGGATATGCATAGGCTGATCCCGAAACACGACCCGCAGAAGCGAATCACTATGACGGGCTTTTTCGCCATATATATGGTGGTTGCGACCCAGTCAGGCTGTAATACACTACCACCCCGCTATCGCCATTGCCTCGTTCGTTATTCAGCAGGATGTACCAAGTGCAGGTAAGGTTGGCTTGGAAGTCTCAAGTCTTATGATGTTATTCGACATCTCAAAACATATGTCATACAGTTTAATAATAAGCTCCTAAAACGAGATGCCTTGCACCGACTTATATAAATAATTGAATTATTTTACCGCCTCACCAAGTAAAATCGTTTACCATTTGATTGAAAATTATATTAATAATTCGTTGGCACGTACCGCGGTTCGAATTGCGGACATTCAAATGATATTCCACCGGTTAAACCACTAGACCACCAACACTTAATAATTCGCGTACATTTACTAACTTAAATTGGTATCACTATCGGCTGACGGTGAAGGAAAACATCGTGAGCAAAACCTGAACCTGAGAAATGTTCTTGTTGTACTACTGTATGTGGGACAAACTAAGCAGTGAATTTCTCAGAGTTTGAAATCGCCAATGCGTCGTGGGTTGGCATGGTAATTATGCCCATAGCCATATGCCAAGAGGTCTATGGCCCTGCAGTGGGTGTCTCTTACAGTCTGATGATGATGATGAACAGTCGGTTGGTTGAGGTAGGTCTTAAACCATGTAGTGAGCCGCATCTTTTGTTTTAGGAAATTATCTTGATGAAGTCATGACTCAATATATATTTAATTATAACTTCGCCAGGTTCGCTACCTTACTAAGGTTGAAAATAGGTCGCTAAACACTCATGGATGTGTTCCGGAAACTTCTCCAGGTTGTTAATCATAGACCACATAGTCATTTAACATCGTGTGAGGCTGTGGTCATACGTTAATTATAAAAGGGACATGACATCTCAAGTGATCTTACTTTCTATTTTAAAGTGGTAAAATGCTTACATTGTCATACAGACGAAGGCATATGGATAGAAACCATTATAGTTATTTATCTATACTTCTACACTGATATTATACAGCGGAAACATTTCTATTTTTGTCTGTTTGTAACGAAGAAACTCAAAAACTAGTGAATCAATTTCAAAAATATCTGAAGTGGAAACCTCTTTAGGCGCGATTAGCTGTATTTTTGGCAGGAGATAAATTTATAATTTCGCGTCATGACATGCTACGTAAGCATGACCAGTCCTATTGTGCTTGCGTCGCTTGTCAACCTAGCGACGCGTAGTATAGGGGCATGTGTACATGTACAATTGATATTTTGCAGTTCATCATACGTTTGATTGATTAATAGACTTTATAAAAATGTATATAATTATTGCTCCGAGTGCCAACAGATATGAAACCCACACTAATGTTAATAATTGAAATATATAGAATCTGAACTTTAGAAATTATTCACACTATACCAGTAGTTATTAATATGAAAATTCGAAAAAGGACACATTTATTTAATTGTTTAGAATTGTCACTTTTGTCGGCTGTCCTTATGGCTGCCTCGACTTTTTTTTCACCATTCGAATGCTACATTATCCCTGAGTAACACAGACTATATTTATTACTAGAAAAATTGGTATCTCTACTAAAACTTCGATAATGTATTTCAAAATGTTAAAAAATACACTGCGGAAACTATAATAAAACAAAACAATATTCAACGATATTAAAGAACATATCGATATCTACAAACGGATATGTCCAACTATTGTAATTATGTCACTATTGTAGGTGGTAGAGCCACGATGAAGTTATTATTGGTTTCACCATGAATGGGTCGGCTCGTCCGGGGTAGTACCACCCTCTTATAGAAAACCGACGTGAAGTAACAGTGCTTGCATTGTTGCGTTTCGTTCGGTCAGTGAGAGCGCCGGAGGCCCACATCCCCTACCCTCTCTTTTTTTTTTATTGTAGCACGGCAACCGCTGTCATGCCGGCCTGCGAAAAGCTGGATATGCACAGGCTGATCCCGAAACGCGACCCGCAGAAGCAAATTACTATGACGGGCTTTTTCGCCATATACATGGTGGTTCCGACCCAATCAGGCTGTAAAACCCTACCACCCCGCTTTCGCCATTGCCTCGTTCGTTATTCGGCAGGGTGCACCACGTGCAGGTGAGGATGGCTTGGATGTCTCAAATCTCAGATGTTATTCGATACCCCTTACACGCTCTCAGCTTCCACTCCCTCCCTTTCCCCCAAACACAGGCTGGTAACGCACTTTCGGCTCCCCTGGTGCTGTTAGTGTCTATGGACGGTGGTGATCACTTAACATCAGGTGACCCTATTCGTTTGCCTGCTAATAAAGAAGTTAATAGAAATGCCGATTATGTTATCAATGTAGACGTAACAAATAAACATGAGTTAGAAACACAGCTGAGTTAAATAATACATTATTCCAAGAAGTTCGCGTACGTCTATTGTACTACTGATATTTACATAAGTTACTCAAGGATTTAGCTAGTATTATCATTAACAACCACAAACATATTAATGTCGCGTATGTTCTTTGAGGAAACAAACGACACTTATAACATTTGTTTGTTCTTAGCATAATTAAATACATAGTATCAAGGAAAAAGAATTATTCGGACGTATCGTGAAAAGGTCAAACGTTATATATTTATATATAATAGCTTCTGCTCGCGGCTTCGTCCGCGTTATAGAGTACCAAACCTGCGAGTAGTTAAGTAGGTAAGTGCGAGTTGTAAGTGTAAGCGGTTTCATAATTCTATGGTCCGCGTGAAATAGCTAACGCCAACACGCAGGGCAAACTCTCACAGGGAAAAAAATCGATTTTGAAGCATTCTTCATTGGTGATCCACTCCTATTGGTTTTAGCGTGATAATATATATAGCCTACAGCCTTTTCCGATAAATAAGCTGTCTAATACTGAAATTGAATTCAAATCGGACTAGTAGTTCCAGAGATTAACGCGTTTAACCAAACAAACATTATAATATTAGTATAGATTATATTATTTTGTTACCAACGGGCCCGGCGGACGTTGTCCTGCCTTGGTACAACGGAGCCACGTACCGGTTCCAATTGTGAATCTAAATAATCCTTTAATCTATCTGAACATTTACAAAAAAATCCACCAAAATCTGTCGAGCCGTCCAACTTTCAGTTACATACACACGGACAGAAGAATTATTTATAAAAATATATTAAAAATGACTAGTCTAAGTAAGTAAAAACAACAGATAAACATTATAAAATATTTTGAAAGCGTTATCAAATTTATCTTCTATTTAGGACAGTTAGGAGATTCTAAGTTGTGCCTCAATCTCCAATACACCAATGCAGTCCGGTGAAGCTGTTAAGACCTTGCTAGGTCAATAGCGTAGTCAGTTCGAAAAAAAAAACTCCAATACACCGACGTCTGCTTTGTTTATTATCTTAACAATATATTTCATGTACAGAGGAAAAAAAATGAAAACAAAGATATCCTTTGCTTCCTTTTTTTTTTAAACAATGTCTTTCTTTTATTTTACTTTTCTTGCGCGTGCGCACCACACGGGCGAGCGCGGTGCATTTATTACGAAACTTATTTAAAGCAAGTATTCAATACGTATTTAAGTTTTTTTTAATAACACCGTATAGGTTTAAGCGTTTGACCACAATCTCATTTGATGTTAAAAGACTATATGGTCTAAGATGGTAAACACGTTAAACCTATAGGCCACTGGCTCTCAAATGCAGCTGCCAGTACACACTAACATGTGCTTAGCGACATATTTTCAATATGAGGGTTGTAGCAAACCAGGCTGACTTAGAAAAAGCCCTACTGTCATGCAATCTTTTATCACGACGATATCCTTCACAAGAGGCTCCTACTTATTAAGGATTCGAACCGATGTCCATCGACGCGGTGTCCGAACACACTACCAACAAACCATTATCGTTTTTTTTTTCTCGAACTAACTATGCTATTCACCTGGCAAGGTCTTTACAGCTTCACCGGACTACTAAGGCGAGCGCTTAAGGCACTCAGACTATTATATTTTTAGGTAGCACGCTCAAGGGTGCTCGGCACACCTCGGCTTGAGCTGTTACCTGAGAAAACCCGATCTGACCTAGCTAAACTATTCGTATATATATTCATTTGTGAATCATACAATCGAAATTGCATGATTCACAAACGCATACGTGTATATCGGAAATGAATCGAACTAAACTATTCGATAAGGGAAAAGTACAAAACCCTTCCACCGTGTGTATATATGTGCACGTGTGTGAGAGGTATCATCGTTTCAAAATGCGCCTCTCATTTCATTTTCAAAACATACATATGTATATATTGTAACCTGCATTTATAATTCAAACGTCATTAGCGCGGCATTTAATCAACTCTTTGTTACTATCAAATAGTTGTCTATAAATAAATATGTGACATTTGTTTACAAAACCATCCGATATGAAATATATATAAGAGTTGTTGAGTTATGTATGCTTGGTACACATATATGTTTCAACAACTCATATATGTATGAATAGTTAGCTTAGCTTAGCTTACATAGGTCGCGAATTGCATGTATCAGGCAACAGCCAAAGCCGAGGTGTGCCGCGCACCCTTGAGCTAGTTGACAAAATAAAATCGGCTGAGTGACTTAAGGGCTCACCTTAGTAGTCCGGTGAAGCTGTTAAGACCTTGCTTGGCCAATAGCGTAGTCAGTTCGAAAAAAAAAATTGTTTACAACAATTTGTAAAATGTTAAATCAATAAGTAATACGTCAGTAATAATATTCAAATGTCGAGTGTATATTAAGACCATTACCGTTTCGGAGAAAATATGACTTCTTGTCGCCCTTTTTTTTTTTTAACGTGGGGAAATCCCTTATGGATACGCCACCCTCCCGGGGGAGAGGGTGGGTTATGTCCGAGTCGCACGGACTAAAACCCCACGGTGTACCGACAGACCGGTTTGTGGCGGCAAGGGATCGTTCAAGCTAATCAACCTTGTAGAGCCCCCCCCACGGTCCGCCCGGCGGAAGGTGACCGCCGGGCTCCTACCTATAGAGGGACAGACCGGGTACACACCGGCTGCCCCCCCTCGTCCGCTGGACCTGTGCAATGAGGAGATGGGCCCCCCGGCCCATCCCCTCAGGTCCGGCTACGGTGGCAGGAGGAGTTGGGCGAAGCGCCTTCTCCTCCTGCCTGTCCTCCTTTGGCGGAGACGGCCACTTTGAGGGTCCGCTTCGTTGTACTTGTACTTCGTTGTACGAGTTCACGGCGGCGAGAACTCCTGCCTCCAGCTTCCAGGGCAGGGAGCCGGCGAGCGTGAAGGCCGCCGCCGAGGACACTGTCCGGTACGCCCGGATTGCCCTCAGTGCCACCGTGCGCTGCGCATTGCGGAGCGCACGCACGTTGGCGGCACCGAGGGCATCAGCCCAGACTGGTGCCCCGTAGGCGGCCATCGCCCGCACGACTCCCATGTAGAGTCGGCGGCACCCGGCGCCCGGCCCCCCCACGTTGGGGAGTAACCGGCCGAGTGCCGCCGCCGCCCCAGAAATTCGCGGTCCGAGCCCCGCAAAGTGGGTAGAGTCTTGAAAAGACTAGTTTTTATGTAGTCACCGAAGTTAATCAACGTCAGGCGCGATCAGATGGTTGCCCTTGTGGGAACTCCGCTTGTCGTTGGCCTTTTGTTGTATGTTTCTGCAGTAATACACAAGCTTTACTTCTATCGTGTGTCTTTACGACACACCTTGTATTTATTTTTTCATATACTTAGCTGGAGTTTCATCATTCTTTGTTAACCTCTACAATTCTTTAACTAATTTCATGCTCGATAAAGTTTTTTCATTACTGCTTAGCTCCTATATGAAAGCGTAATTCTATGTAGCTTATATAATACTTCAATAAGACCTCTATGTGCCAGTAAAATAGTCATAAAAGATTACTAATCTTGGAGATAAGTTCGAGCAAACAACAGACATTCAACATAGCTGAAGGATTGAGTTAACGAATAAAAAATATACAGCGATTCTTTCTACTGACCCCTATAAGAGAATAACTTAACGATAGATAAAATTTCCATTAAGAAATGTAAGAAT
Source organism: Antheraea pernyi (assembly GCA_015888305.1). Classification (NCBI taxonomy): domain Eukaryota; kingdom Metazoa; phylum Arthropoda; class Insecta; order Lepidoptera; family Saturniidae; genus Antheraea; species Antheraea pernyi. The sequence goes on from MU158953.1 coordinate 55,374, forward strand.
CAGGTAATTTTATATATGTTGCAATATTGTATTATGTTGGTAAAATAGTTTTTGTACAATTGACAGGAATGCGGTTATCTGCGTTATTTGAGAACCGTACTTGGCTAATTGCGTTTCTGTTTAGTAATTTCAAAACGCTTCGAAATGCGTTTTTTCTTTATTTTTCAATACAATGCATGAATGCGACCTCAATATATGCGTAACATATAGATATACTAGCTTATGCTCGCGCCTTTGTTTGTTTTAAATTATCTATACATTTATTTACAAACTAGCTGTGTCCGCGACTTCGTTCACGTGGAATCTGATGTAGAATACAGTGATTAATAAAGTCATCTGAATGTAATTTAGTCCATTTGCTTATCTGCGTCTGCAGTCATCATTAAAATTACAATAACTTTTGATAGAGTGGACCGATTTTAATGAAACAAAGACTAAGTTACTCTCGAGTATATGTTTTATGATTTTCTTATTTTGTGAGATTATATTGTGAACCCAGTACTTTAGCAGTGACGCATATATCTTTAACAGGTGATATTACTATGTCAGTCATTAATCTAACACTAGAAATATGGATCTGAACTGAGATGCCCGTGTGGTCTAAGATGATAAACGTAGACTGGACTGGCTCATAAGTGTCGGAACACACTGACAGATGCTTGGCGACTGAGTTTCAACTTGAGAATTGTAGCTAGACTTAGAAAAAGCCCTACCTACCATCATGCTACGGTTCGACCATCTGCTAGCATCATAACGATGATTTCCTTCACCAAAAGCTCCGAATCAGTTACTAGGATTCGAACCTAAGCTCATCGACACTGTGTCCGAACACACGATCTACTATAAAAATATCCATTCATTCCAAAAAATGTATTGGCCCTATGGGATAGATCAAATTATTTGGGGTGTAAGGGGTGTTGAATAACTTGACTTGAGACATTCAAGCCAACCTCACCTGCACGTGGTGCACCCTGCTGAATAACGAAGGAGCCAATGGCGAAAGCAGGGTGGTAGGGTTTTACAACCTGACTGGGTCGCAGCCACCATGTATATGGCGAAAAAGCCTGTCATAGTGATTCGCTTCTGCGGGTCGCGTTTCGGGATCAGCCTGTGCATATCCAGCTTTTCGTAGGCCGCCATGACAGCGGCGACCGGCGTTGGATAGTGTGTCAATCGGTGTTCACTGTTGTTTTTGGATTGTAATGTGCTTACCATCAGGCACAGTGCAGTCATTTTGCCGTGCTACAATAAAAAAAAAGACAATCGGTTAAAATGTTTAACCGAACCGACAGCGATTTCTACGTAGGCAAATAAAAACATATGGATAAAAAATAACGCGTTGGTAAAACCGATCAATTAATCAATCCTGAAATAAACTAAAAACAGATTAAAAAAACAAGAACTCTGAAAAGCTACAAAAGTTCTAACCTGAATAACTACCAATTAAAACGGTTCAAAACGAAATAATAACAACGTACAAGTACGATAATAATTTTAATAGATTGAGTTATAAATAATATATCCTTATTGATTGTAAAAACGTACTTTTGAGAGATAGGCAGGCCCATAACACGCATTGTTATTGCAAGGCGACTGTGACGCTGGAATATAATATAATAACAAATAGCCAATTTGCTTAATTAGTGAGAAGTTTTTTTTTATCACAACGTTAGTAGCAGTATAACGGAAATATAAAAGCGATACGAGACCACAACCTTCCTGCTTGTATCGCGTATATCACGTGGGTAAAAACTTTAGGAAAATACACACGACTGGACCGATAATACGACGAAGGAATTAAATTATATAGAGTCAATATTCATAAAGATCTATTTAACAGTTTCATTTAGTAGGAGTGGTAAAGCCACGCTGAAGCTAATACTGGATCGGCTCGTCCAGGGTAGTACCACCCTCTCACAAAATACCGACGTGAAGTAACAGTGCTTGTATTGTTGCGTTTCGTTGGGTCAGTGAGATCACCGGACGACCACCTCCCCTCTTCCTTTCCACCGCCCCCTCCCCCCAATCCTCCCAAACCCAGGCGTGCAACGCACTTATGACTCCCCTGGTGTTGCTAGTGTCTGTGGACGGCGGTGACCACATAACATCAGATAACCTGTTCTGCCTGTTCGTTTGCCTCCTATGATATATATTTAAAAAAACTTTTACGTTGCACACGTTCTTACAAATACAAATTACATCCAAATACATAACACACACAAAACCCAGGAATCCAAAACCTTCAGCGCGGCCTCAGTGGTAATATCACCGCGTAATCACTGCGTTATCACGACTTTAACCCCTACAAGCAAGAAATGTACCACAAGTCTTTTTATATGTCGTGGGTTTTTGTGATAGACCACAATATAATCTTAGGTTACGTGACGATGTGAAACTAAGATGGTAAACACGCCGGAACACACCAACCGGTTTTTTGACTTCAGGGTAGTTTATAGTCAAACGGACTAAGGTGGTAGAGCCACGCTGAAACTATTACTAGTTTCAGCATGAATGGGTCGGCTCGCCCGGGGTAGTACCATCCTCTCATAGAAAACCAACGTGAAGTAACAGTGCTTGCGTTTCGTTCGGTCAGTGAGAGCGCCGGAGGCCCAGCTCCTCCCCATCTCCTCTCCTCCTCTCCCTCTCCTAACCCTAATCCCTTCCCCCCAAAGAGTGGCAACGCACTTGCGACTCCTCTGGTGTTGTTGGTGTCCATGGATAGTGGTGATCACTTAACAGCAGGTGACCCAACTGTTCGTTTGCCACTTATGACATAAAAAAAAAGAAAAAGCCCTACCACCATGCAAAAACCCTACCATCATACAAAAGCCTATTCGTAGTGATATGTAGCGATTAATTAAAAAAAAACTCATCCGATTAACCAATGATAACCGACTGAAGTTCCTAAAAAAAATGAGCCGTCACGGGACGCCTGGCAGATGTGAAACATTGATATTGTTCGAATAGAAAGATTCTCAAATTACACTATAGGTATGCGAGCTCAGTGTGACAAGAGAGATTGCGCACAGTCGCTTGCGCATGGCATCGCGTCGCCACGTCTCATACACACACACCACGGCCTCTATCGCCACGCCGATGATCAAGTTTACCCTCGCCTAAAATTTTTTTTTTTTTTTTCGAACTGTCTGCGCTATTGACTCTGCAGGGTCTTCACAGCTTCACCGGACTACAGTCTCCCCTATAGATGTTTCACATCAAAAGTGCAGATCATTTTGTACAAAATACCAATTGAAATAGACAAGCCACTGAATGCAAATGAAAAAATGCACATAACACATTTCACACAACGGCAGACCTCCATCATGTTATTTATATAGAAATTGTCATACGTGTGTTTTTATGGAGAAGATATACTATCATTTTCTAATAACCAGTTGACGTTCTTGTACATGAACCTGCGTACCGTTCACTCATTATCATAAAAATATATACACAATATCAATAACTCAACTGTGTATTATAACAAATTGTAAGAGGGAAAAGCAATAAGAAAGACTTTTTTTTTAACTTTATTTTTGGCAACCAATCTTTTAGATTATTACTGCCATTGTCAAGTAGTTGATAGTATTACAAGTTCTTCCATTCCATTTTTGGCTACCAGTCCTCTAGTAGACCCCCACTGCCATTGTCAAGTGAGTACAGATATTACAAGTTTCTTGATATAATTCAATGAACTAACAAGACGGTGGCCATCTTGCTAGAACTTTCCATGGAGTTTTTGTGGCATCTCAGAACTCATGGTCCGTGGTATTATTTTCCATTCACCTCACTTATGGACAATAAACAAACTATATTACATAAAACACCACCAATTTTATACAATATGGAGTAAAGTAACACAAGATTATAAATAAAAAATAAAATCCACTACATGACAGACCAAGATCCCGCCAAAAACCCTAAGAAAGACTTGTACAGTCATACAGGTAACTTTAATTTTCTAAATTACCTACCATATATTTATTTATAGAACTGAACAACTGAAAAGCAAAATCAAAATAACAATCTATGTACCGAACATAAGTTCTGGGCGAGAATTGTGTTCCGATTCATTAGTACCGCTGAAACAAATTTGTTTTCATACAAAAAAAATTGCATGGACACTAATATAAGTAATTATGTATATGTATTTATTTTATTATAATATTGTATACATGTATATATTTATTTATCCATTTTCTTCTGTTTTGTTTTTTTTTTTTTATTATTATAGGAGGCCAACGAACAGACGGGTCACCCGATGGTAAGTGATCACCGCCGTCCATAGGCACCAGCAACACCAGGGGAGTCACAAGTGCGTTGCCGGCCTTTTATAGAAATATACGCTCGTTTCTTAAAGGTTGTTTATTATAGGCACTACCTACAAAAGTTTCTACTTAACATCAATACCGCTGGTTAGCTGGAAGAAAATGCCTTATGGCATTAAATTCGCCAGTGTACAAATCAAAAGTGCAATAAAGAATTCAGTCATTCTAATATAAGGGAATATGAATTCAAAATATAAAAGTTTAGTAGATAAGTATTTAATATAAATACTAATAAACAACGTTTTAGAGTAAAAGACAAAAAAAACGATGAGTCAGACAAGTTTTAAAGAAAACAGAACGCATATTGCATACGGTTCAATGAACTGTAGTACCTATTGAGTAATTTAAGTATGCTGCTCAAGTCAGCGACAAAAAAAACACACGCTCGAATTTTTGGAATGCCAAGCGAACTGGTAATTCGGCTTTGATACATAAAATGTTGTATTAAACACGCTTAACGAACCCAAAAGAAATCGAATTTGCAAATTTTTAAATAACATTATACTTTATATTTATTTATGCCAATAAGATATACAGACAGACAGAACCTTTCTTAGAAAACCCACAATGTTTCATTTGACATCAGAACTGAAATGATCATTACAAAAACGTAGGGTGTGTCGTAAAGACACACGATAGATGTGAAACTGTTGTATTACAGGAGAACATTTTAATTTAAAAAATATAATAAAAAGCCAAAGCCACGTTGTGTTTCCGGGCGGTCACCCATCCAAGTATCGACCGCGGCTGACGTTGCTTAACTTCGATGATCCGACAACTAAAGGTGTTTTCAACACTATCAGACACAGTGTTTACTTCCACCACTTTTTGCCACACAAAAAGACTGCCGATTAGAATTTCAAAGCCCTCCCATAAGAAGACTCAATTAAAAAAATAAAGGAAAAACATGATCATGTGTTTTTTTTTTTTTTTATATTTGCGATGTAAATCTATTGAGTTCGAAATCATTGCACATTTTATAATTAGCAGATGCATGCGACTTCGCCTGCTTTTGTATCTTTAGAAATTATGACATTATACATTGTTTTCATATAACTCTCGAATGGTAGGATTTTTTTTCAACTTTGTCACTATATTTTGTTCAATTTTAACAATCCTTAACTTTACTAGTCCTTACTTAATTGTTATTATTATAAATGCGAATGTGAGTTTGTTCGTATCGGATCGTATGGAAATATTAAAAAATCTCCAATACTCGAAGGCAAACGAGACACTACCTCCACTCTACCGGACACAGCGTTTACGCCCACCACTTTTCGTCGCATAAAATGGTTGCAAATCAGAATTTTAAAGCACGCCTATAAGAAGTTTTACTAGAAAAACCTCCAGTCATTGAATGGGTGAGGAAGAAGACACTAAAAAAAAGTGCATTCATACAAAGTACACATGTCAGAAGTGAAACTTCTTTGGCGAACTAATTTATAAGTCTTGTTTATATTTATACAAACAAGAAAAAAAGAAAAAAAACAATAAAAAGTTTTTTTATTTATTTAATCTGCGTTTACTGCAAATGACGTCACTTCCGTTGCATACCTGCGTGACGTTACATCTGTAAAGATTTTACCCTCATGCGCCTAAAGAAGTTTCACTTTAAAAATCTTCGCAAATATTGACACATCGACAGTCAGTTGCCATTTCGTTTTATTACATTGTCATACTGTACAGGAAATATTTAGTCTCATTTTCTCCGTTAGTACAACCGAGCGAAGCCGGGGCGGGCAACTAGTAGTATATGAAACAAGATGTCTATAGATTTATTACGTCAGAGGAATGAAATACGCATCGTCTCTTAGATAGCAACAGAACGGGAATGCACAAGAATGTCGTTGGTTTAATAGAGTTATGCGGAAACCACAGAAGTTACGGTAAATGCATACCGTAGACTACTCAATAGTCGGATTTTATGTGGAATAGACCATTTGTTTGAGTTTGGACTTTGTCCTTAGTAGTGGCCGTGACCTGTAATTAAACATTATAACTATAAACTGAATTAATTAATTAACGTGTGTATCACCTGTGTTCTGGTTAGAAGGTTAAAGTAAAAATATATATAAAAATTAATGTAGGTTTGTCTCGTGTATATATCTATAAGATTTATCCGAATTTGGCATAGTTTAAATTAGTTTTAACTAGCTTAACAAATAAACAAAATTACATTCGGATAATATTAGTAAGGTGTGTAATAATGGTGTTTATTATCTGTGCTAAAATATACATTCTAGAACACTTAAAAAAACGTGTTTGTGTACTTATGTACACGCGTTAGAAGTTATACCTCTTTGGCGTAACAATATAAAAATCTTTTCTAAATTTTTATCTTTCGCCTTATTCTACGTTTGTAGAAAAGGCGACACTAACAATAGAAAAAAGGTATTTAATACATTGAAAGTTTTAATACAAAGAAATACAAAGTAACAAAATGTTGATTATAGCTAACTTAAGGGTGTTGGTCTTTCGTGACGGCGTGCGCACGCATCGTAAAAATTTACTCTCACCATTTTTCCCTAACGCGCCAAAAGGAGTATAACTTCAATAAAAAATCTTTACGAGAAAAACAACAGATAATATATCACTTTAATGATTGTTTGTAAATATTAAAATTAAACTAATAATTGTGAAAATAAAATACACAAGTAATAAATGATTCAATGAATAACTCAGCTTTAATCCTTCCGAATTGTTTTTTATTATTTACCTGTAACAATAAAACACATTGCCATTAAACAATTTCAATTCCGTAATATGATTACTTACAAACTATAATAAACAATAAATAAACACTTTACAAATACTGTTATGACAGGAATTCGATCCAAATATTAGTGTGTCATCAATTGGATTAATTAATCATCATAATAAATTAATTAATTAACTGGTGCCTCTGTCATCTGAGTAGTGGTTAGAAGGTTAAATTAAAGATAAAAACAATTTTGAACAAAATTAATAATTTATATGATTAAACGTTTCAACACAATCTCAACTGATGTTAAAGAACGACGTAATCTAAGATGGTAAATACGTTAAATCTAGATAGAGACTGACTTATACATTTTTCCTGCTAATATGCTATGCCTGACAGGTATTTACAGCTTCAACGGACTACTAAGGCGAGCGCTTAAGGCAATTACCAGATTTTTGGCACACCTCGGCTTGGGCTGTTTCCTCATATACAACACCGGAAATTTAACTAAGATAAGCTATAGATTTTGTTTATGTCATAGGTGGCAAAAGAGCAGGTGGGTCATCTTCCGTCCATAGACACTAGCGACGCCAGGGGAGTTGAAAGTGCGTTGCCAGCCTGTGTTTGGGGGAGGAGGGGAGTGGGAGGGGATGTGTTCTTACGGCGCTCTCACTGACCGAACGAAACGCAACAATGCGAACACTGTTACTTCACGTCGGTTTTCTGTGAGAGTGTGGTACTACCCCGGGCGAGCAGACCCATTGTACATCTAACTGTTGATAGAACGAAAGTAATTCAGTTCGAATAATGGAAAAAGTAAATCCCTCCGCTATACATGCATCTACTATGTGCACGTATTTAAGTCTGTTGTGTGTAGAGCTAGTAACAAACTCGAGGGCTCCACTTCGAGGGACAGACCTAGCATAATTTTAAATTGCAACACCAGTAACTTATGTATAGGTACTTGGGGTGCGGTGGGGTAGGCTACCTTGGGAGTGGTAGTTATAAAAAAATCCTCCGACAATGCTATGTGCTTTAAAAATAGATTTCGATCTTCCTTACGGTTCGAAAATAAGTAGGTCGAAGCGGGTTCCAATATGTTGCTGCAGAGCCATTATCGCTTCACTTTGCTTATTAGTATAATTATGTTATATTAATTGGCACACACGTTGCTCCATAACAACAGGAATTAAGTTACGAGAAAATATTACAAGGAAATACCTAAAACACCATATGAGATTGTAAAAGACTAAGGATAAATCAATATAAATAACATTATAGAGGTGTGCGATGTGGCCTCATTACTCCAAAGTACTAAATAGATACTGAAGTTTTTTTCCCTTCTTCGACACTTGGTCCTTAGCTAAAGAAAAGATTACCACAATATTCTAATCTATACGAATATTATAAAGAGGTAAAGTTTGTGAATTGGTGACGTTGTAGGGGGTGATCTCAGGAACTACTGGTCCGATTTGAAAAAATCTTTCAGAGTTATATAGCTCATTTATCGAGGAAGGTTATAGGTTATATATCATCACGCTACTACCAATAAGAGCGGAGCACCAATGGAGAATGATTCAGAATTGGGTTTTTTTCCTTCTTGACAGTTTCCGTTGTGTATTAGCGTTAGCCCAAAGTAACTATTCCGCGCGAACGAAGTCGCGGGCAGAGGCTAGTTTAATATAAAGTTATTAAAGTTTTAAGAAATAACTATTCTTATTAGTGCTTTTAGCACTATGCGTTCAGCGATGTATAAAATGGAGCAAGCGGTGTATTGCGCATGCACAGGAGAGGGGATTTAAACGAATAATGGTTAATGGTTTTTAATGGTTTAATGGTGGTAGAGCCACGCTGAAACTATTACTGGTTTTAGCATGAATGGGTCGGCTCGTACGGGGTAGTACCACCCTCTCATAGAAAATCGACGAGAAGTAACAGTGCTTGCATTGTTGCGTTTCGTTCGGTCAGTGAGAGCGCCGGAGACCCACCTCCCCTCCCCTCTCCCCTCTCCTCTCCCACTCCCTCCCCTAATCCTTCCCCCAAAGGGTGGCAACGCACTTGCGACTCCTCTGGTGTTGTTAGTGTCCATGGACGGTGGTGATCACTTAACATCAGGTGACACACATGTTCGTTTGCCACCTATGACATAAAAAAAAAAATTTACATAGAAATTTTGTTAGCGAAGTCTATTTTTGCTTTAATTTTTTTTAATGTTATTTTCGCCTGAACATAAAATATATAGTTAGGATAACAAACAACACGGACAAAGCCTCGGGTATCAGCCACTTTTAAAATAGTCAACTCTATTACGCAACGAGTCACTGACAATCTTTCCAGTCAGTCAACATTTCCATCGTCCATATAATTATATTATTTATCAAAGAGATAATAATAACTGAATAACCAGTTTGAGTAGATAGTAAATCAGAGCACAAAGAGTTTAGAAATCACCCTGTATATGTATACTGTCACATGTGTTCTTGTTTGACTTATGTAGTATCCGCCCGTATACTTTCTTTTCTCGACTGGTTATATTGTTAAACTGGATTACTAATTACGAGATATGAAGTTATTGAAACGTTTTTTTTCTTTATCAATCTATCTATCAGCTAATCTGTAACCTACTTGTCAAAGTACCGCCGCATACAAGGTACGCTAACAAATTCGCACAGGACCGTCAAATTCGTAGAACTTCTTATGTAAACACACATATTTTATATAAGTGTTATTCTATAACTGATATATCGTAAACGATACGAAAACATGACTTGTTCCTAGTAGTGAGTTTAAAATTGATATATAGAATAATTCTGGGTAAGTGTGCACAAAAGGTAAGTGTGCCCAAAGGGTAAATGTGCGCGGCGCTTGAGTGTGCACAGCGGGTAAGTATACGAATACTCATTATTCCCGAAACCATGAGTTTTGGTACACAAATTACAAACAGAGCTGAGGGATCAGCGTTGTAAGTATAAATGAAAAGAACTGCTTTCCACAATTATAATCTAAATTTCAATTTTAGTAAATTAACAATTAATATACAAAATTATTCTGGGTAAGTATGCGCAAAGGGTAAGTATGTATACACGGCTTTTTTTTTTCTCGAACTGACTGCGCTATTGACCTGGTAGGGTCTTCACAGCTTCACCGGGCTACTAAGGTTGGCGCTTAAGGCACACAACCGATTTGGATTTTTAGGTAACATACACAAGGGTACACGCACACCTCGGCTTGGGCTGTTACCTGGAAAAAGACGCGTCTGACCTAGCTAATTATTCTAAGCTATTCATACATACATACATTTGTGAACCATACAATCGAAATTGCATGATTCACAAATGAATACGTGTATATCGGATTGAAACGAACTAAAACTATTCGATTCAGTTCGATGAGGGAAAAAAACAAAACCCTCTCACCATGTGTATATGTGCACGTGTGTGAGAGAGATGATCTCATATGTGTGTTCAAGTGATGTAGGTGAGTCACTGTATCGCGAAAATAATATCACGAGGGCTCCGCGCGGGGCCGACCTAGGCTCGAGATATTACTGAGAACCGCGATGTGTGCGGAAACTAAAAAGGATCGATTACAAAAGCGCGGGCGCAACACGCATTTAATAAGATCTAATTTAAATTTACTTAACGGCGACGGCGCCAAAATCTAAAAATAGACATAACAAATATTACTTGTATGCACGGCGCTTCAGTGTGCACAGCGGGTAAGTATACGTAGACTAATTATTTTTGAAATCATGAGTTTTGGTACACGAATTACAAACACATTAGAGGAATTAGTGCTGTACGTATAAGTAAAAAAAAAAGATTTTCCACTATTATAAACATTTTTTTTATTTCTTAATTTATTAATAAATAAAGCCTAAATAAACTCTTAAAGTCAATGATTTTGTTTTATTGTATAACACTAGAAATTCTCAGTTTCGTAACAGATTAATAAAATGCGAGACCTTGACCCACTTGCTAAACTTTCTCAACACCTACTCCAATAGCTCAAAGTTAAGCTGAGTTTTAATTGTAGTGATATTGAAATACAGTTTTTTTTTAATTTTCAATTTTTTACTTAACCACGTCAAGTTCCCACGGTGGAAAGTACGAAATGGTTATGATTAAACCAAGTCATTTTCTAACGGTCCGAGTTGACTATCAATAAGCTTGTACATAGATTTAAATTTATTCATTCAAGTTAATTATAATGTTGCAGAATATAAACGACCGACTTTAACGACTATACAAACACTCAACGGGCGACATTTAAATCGGTTGCATTATCGAGGTGCGTTCGCGGTGACGTCAAAGCACATTCCTTTGTCGAGGAAAACGAACGCAACCGATTCTCGGAACGCACCGGTGCATTCTATTTTTAAACCTACAAATATAATTTACTATTACGTTAACGCACTGTTTATATAATTTAAACCCTATTGCTAATTGACTTAAGGATCGTTCGTTTGTTATTTATATTGCATTAAATGCAAATTCGAGTTTGCAAAGGGCTTTGCGCGGGAAAACGTTAGGCGCCTAACGTTCGTGAGTCAACACTAAAATCTTCATTTGGAACGGAATGGAACGAGGCTTGTGTTTTAATGCGAAATTCATGCGAATAAATAGATACGTTCGGAAATCTATTAGTGATATAACATTAACCCATTTCTTCCCAAAAATAAAAATAATGGAAAAATATTATATTTCAGTATTAATTCTAATTCAAAATAATGTAAATAAGATTATAAATTTCAAAAAGTAGCCATATGTGTTGCCATTTGTCCTATACATAATGTTGCGCTGACGCAACGTTGGGAGCTTCCTAGTAAAAAAATCGGTATTTATTAATTTGCTGACAATGTAAAGGATTGTTGATTATTTAAAGAAAACTTACTAAAATTTTCGGCATCACTTATGAAATTGGAAAAAAACATTCTGTGTAAAGATGAACTTGCCATTTCTTGCATATGTAAATTGTTTGACTCTTACAAATTTTGCATCTTCTTCTCGCATTGTCTTCATTTCGAATTATAATGTGGTCAATTCTATCCTCCTTCACTGCAGTTAGCAATTTGTTTTTGCTGGGTCGACCAAGGCTGATGTTTTTCCTTTCATGTTCTTTGTTTATTTCCAGTTTAGTTTTCAATAATGAAAGAACAATATTCGATCTAAAGTCAATTTGACTGGTGGTGGAGCCTGTTGCCAGCTGATACATTTTCCAGGCATTGGCAATTGCACTATCAATTGCATTAGAGAATAATGGCCACCACCATTTCTTGCCTCTGATTCGTATTCTATAATTTTTTTATTTCCGGCTATATCTCCTTACATTCATCAGTGGCTCAAGGGTACCAAAGGTGGTAATAACAGTCACAACCAAGTTATCCTGCCACCGAACAGCAAACACTTTATTTTTATTATGAAATCTAAAATCATATTTTCCTTTGGGTTCTTTCACTAAATCTTTTATTGTTTGCAGTGGGCAGGAAGCCACTCGATTTTTCCTCACTGTCCCAGCTGCAAAAAATTTCATGCCAGACAACAAAGTCAGACGGTAGTGGCTGGTGAAGAAATTGTCAAAAAATATTATATGATGTTCAGGATCATTAACAACTTTTAATAAATTGGTGACAACCCTTTCACCTAATCCCAGTTTTTCACCAGTTTTTTGCGAAGCTACCCCATAAGGTTCAAACTGATACAAATATCCTCCAGCTGAAGCAATAGACCACAGTTTGAAATCACATCTTCGCTGAATGACGTCCAAAATATGGCACCATCTCTTATGGGAAAATACACCAAATTGCATGAACCGTTTGTTTAGTTGAAAAAAAGTCTTAGCTTGGAAAATTTATCAGATTTGTCTAACGTATCATTATCATCATCACATCACATTCAATACGAGTTCTTATTTTGGATTGCACAGGTTACAACTTGTCGTAGAATTGACTTCAGGCTGGGAACACGCAACATTGCGAATTTGTACTAGGGAACCCCACAGTTGTAAACTTAAGCTGATAACTCCCAACGTTGCGCCAACGCAACAGATATCTAAACTATTCATTACTGGGACATAGGTCTAATTTGTTACAAAAAACCTATAAGCTTGCGTATCCTACATATATAGCATTCAATAATATGGAAATAAAAGTTTAAATAAATAGACTTTAACATTTGAAATAACTTGCTGAAAAATATTTAAAAAATCGTGTTTTCAGTAATTAATTTTTTTTCACGAAGTATTAAACTAATTATGAAATTCAAACATATAGATAGAGAGATTGTGTATGCCTTTTATTATATCCATTATGAGTTTTGTATAGAAATATCATTTTAATTACATTTTGTGAAGTAAATATCGTGTTGCGTGTACGCAACACTGGGAAGAAATGGGTTAAAAAGCAACTGACATTTCTTTCTGTTGTTAGTTCAGGAATTAATTTTAAAAACACGAGTTTTTGGCAGGATCTTATAGTCAGTCCTGCAATTATTTGATTTTTTATTAATAAATTTAACGTTATTTGATTCCATAATTTATAATATTGGTAACATATTGCGTAACATAACTTGGTTATCGTGCACAAGGGAAGCGCATTGATAATAATAATATGAAACATGAATTATGACATATCATAAAAAGTTTGTGTAAAATTCTAAGAAGGCTACCATTTTGATTCAGGACTTTTTGTAAAAGGGGTATTTACTCACATGATTAGCAATAACGGTGATCAATAATGAGGATTGGTAGCCCAATTATGGAAAATAAATAATAAAAATAGTAAAAAAATATATATACTTAGGTATATTATAAGTAATCCTGTATATACACTGTATATTTTATGGCTTTAATGTGCAGCGAGACCTTTTTTACTTCGAGTAATAGCCACATAATTATTTCTCTCTTAATCTTATTATGTTCTATATTAATTGCAGTTACGTTTTCTAGGCTAACTCTGTTAAGTTTAGATTTACATAAAATAATATTCCTTATAATCTTTTATTTCTATTATTACTTTGATATTACAAAATACGAAATTAATGTACTATAGATTATGATCTCAATAAAAACGATATTAAATCATGACATTATTAAATAACAGTTAATTATTAAAAACTAGCTTTTCGCATCGGTTTCGTTACTGTAGACCTGAATTATCCTTCGGGATAACCAATTTTCTTTAAAAAAATATGTATCTTATGTTCTTTTATGTAGCCATGACTACTAGAAACTAATAAACAAACTCCCTTTCGCATTTATAATATTCGTTCTCATACATAGTTAGCATTTAAATGCATCCTATATTTGTTTTCGTAGAATTATCTTCCAGTATCTGTATGACGTCAAATAAACACCAATTCAGTTGCACTGAACGTGGGCAGTAAAGTATTATAATTTACAACTTTGAACTTTTCTTATCTACTTCTTAATTTAGTATTATGAATTAAAAACAAATTAATACGCAAATAAACGAGTATCACTATATTTCATCCACTTAGTTTAAAATGCATATAAAATGAGTGTACAGTGTTTACCGCCACTATTTTTTGTTGTACAAAAAGGTTGCGGAACAGAATTTCAAAGCACTTTCAAACCCATATGAAGTTTACCTCAAAATGATTTTAAAGATGTTAATAATTCATTTTAATATAATTTTTGCAGCAGTCTTCTAGATTATTACTGCTATTATCGAGAACGTAAAGGTATTTACAAATGTCTTGTGATAATATCAATGTTCTAACAAGATGGTGGCTCACTTGTTAGAACTTTCCATGGAGTCTTTGTGTCATCTCAGAATTTATGATCTGTGGTATTATTTCCCATTAATTTCGTTCGTTTATGTATTACATATTCATCTTCTTTATATATAAATTTCTTCTGTACGTGTGTCTTTTTTTATACCACGACGGTAGCAAACAAGCATGCGGGCCGCCTGATGTAAAGCGGTCACCGCAGCCTATGGACGCCTGCAACATCAGAAGCGTTACATGCCCGTTGCCGACCCTTAAGTAACCTATTTATTTTCCCCTTGAAGCACCCCATACTGTAGTCTCCAGGAAAAACTTCAGCAGGAAGCTCATTCCACAACCGGATCGTTCGTGGAAGAAAACCCCTTTGGAACCGGACCGTCCGAGACCATTTCGGTTCCAATGTGTGGGGATGAATTCCCTGCTGATGACGATCATATGTGTATGTCACTGAACTCCTCCTAAACGGCTGGACCGATTTTGATGAAATTTTATGCGCGTGTTGCAGTAGATCCAAGACAATTGGACCCAGTAGGTGGCGCTGCGGTTAAATATTAGTTTTTTTTTAATTATCAATGCAGGACAACATCCACCTTGCTCGCTAATATTATATAAAATATCACCAATATTACTAAATATAGAGTCAAAGAACATAAGATCTTCTATACATATAATAACAGTCTAATCTAAAGTATTTGTACTTTTAGATTTTTGTAAAAAAAATGTGTTTCAGGTGTCTTGGAATAAGTAATAAAATACATTTCAATCACTTTTATAAATGTCTGTCTGTCTGTCTATCTGCCTGTTGGTTTGAACACGCATCACTGCTAAAATTCTACATTCACGATAAAATAAAAAACTCATAAAGCATATCCTGAAAGTAACATTTAGTATTTGTTTCATTAAAATCGGTTATCTCTATCAAAAGTTATTGTAAATTTAATGACGACACGACTTGAGTACGAGAGAAGATTAGATAAGTAAATGCACTTAATACATTGAGATGATTTTATTAATAACTGTCTTTTTATATAAGGTTCTATACGGTCGAAGTCGCGAGTACAGTTAATTGTGAATAAAATATAAAAGCCGCCAAAAACTCCCAATCTGTGAGACTAATGCATACCTAGACTGCGTTCCACTAGACACTCACAACGCTCACGCTCACGACCGCGAGTTTTCCCGTTCCACTTACTTGCGGGCGTTACAATCGTACACTCAAGTGGAACGCATAATGGGGCGTAGTGAGCGTTCAGGTAAATAATACAAATGGCGATCTAGATATAATAAAGTAAAAGTTCTAAGAGGTTATGTCCTAACAGTAAATTGTAATAATTATTATGTAAATTGATTTAAGTTTATTGAAAGATAAATGTATAATTCAATTTTTATATTTTATATTGCACTAAGCAGTATTTAATTAATTTGCATTCAAATAAAATAAGAATGTCTTCTGAGGCAACAGTAGGATATTTGGTGATAATTGTATATATTATTGAAAAATGTTTTATAAAAAAAAAATTAAATTAATTTTAATTTTTTTTTTTTTGTTTTTATGTATACAAATGATTTATTTTTCCCATTTAACTTTATTTATTATAAAATCATAAAACATATTTTTAGGTTTAATAAAAAATATTAAATTATTATTAAGTGGTTATATATTAATTTCCTCTCAGAATTTAACGATTCCAAACATTTTTAAATAGAATTTAAAATTATAAAAACATACTTAAACTATTTCATGTATAAATTGTATAATATTAAATATATTAATAAATTTAATTAATGTGTAACGTGTGTTATGACGTCATTAATGACGTTTTCGGCACGACCGCAACGCTCGCGGTCGTCTAGTGGAACGGCTAAAAGGCTGTTGTGAGCGTTGTGAACGTCTTGTGGAACGCGCCCCTAGAGAAACGTATTTTGACATTTCGTGTGCATCCGTGAATGAGAAGACTTATATTCATTAATTGCCATCGTGACATTACAAATGGCGGCGCCGCGGCGCGGTGAGTTGCAGTACGGGGGACGCGGCAGCGTGTACTCGCCCGGATTCACGATAAACTACAATCTAATTTACATATATGACGGTTAGCAAATACCGGGAAAATCCGCATCGATTTATTTAAGGAACATAATAATATTGTTGTTATGCAAACGGTGAATACGTGTCGAAGCCCCGTACAAGTACGATAACGGCTTACATGTACTTCGTACCTAAGCCGCGTCATTTCTATTTGTCTCATAACACCGTCACATTTAACCGTGTAAGGGGTCATGAGAGTGAAAAGGATGGCATGAATGGATAAACATTAATGTGTTAATATAGGTTAAGATTTCAGCGCAGTTCCATTCAGTTTTAAAATCTTTGATAGGAGTTTTTGGCGGGATTTTAGTCAGTCTATGGTGTACTTTACATTTTATTCATAATCTTGTGTTATTAGAATATATATTTTGTAATATCTGTGGTGTTTTACGTAATATAGTTCGATTATTGTGCACAAGTAAAGGTGGATGAAAAATAATACCACAGAGCATGAATTCTACGATGCCACAAAAACTTCATGGACAATTCTAACAACGGAGCCGCCATCTTGTTAAAACATTGAAATTATCACAAGACAATATTATTACCTACTCGATAATAGGAGTAATAATTTAGAAGATTGGTAATCAAAAATAAAATTAATATAAAAAAAATTTGATTCACATTTTGATACGTAGCTTATTACTTATTATCAACTTTCGAGTAGGTAGTAGTTTATTACGCAAATATTATCAAATATCTAATCATTTTCTTTACTAAAAGCGTTTAAGACTTTCGAAGAATTTCAAGTGTAAAAACATTATTACTACTAGAGAAATATTTCGGCCGAAAAAGTACTAATGCTCACACTGCTGTCTGTATTCTGGTCCAAAGCGTACCTCTTACAAAATGCACATGCTCTTATAAAATACAAGATATCACGACGAAAAGATGATGGTTCCGTTGTTAGCGTGTTCGGACTACGCATTGGTCGACGTAGGTTTGATCCTTGCCAATATCCTTTCGGTGAAGCCAAACAACGTGACGAAACCGTATGGTAGGGCTTTTTTCAAGCCCTCCTGGTTAGCTACCACCCTCGAGTTGCATATCTGTCACGAGACACCTGTAAGGATGTTTCTTATAGGGTGATCTTATCTTGGATCACATCGTTTGACCTGTAATATCATAAAATAGTCTAAAAAAGTTTTGTCTTCTCTAAATGGCATCGACTTCAAATATATTATTAGGTAGTGCAAATATCAATATTTTTTATTTAATTTGGTTGATTTAATAATTCAGTTATTTTTCGCTTTTCAGTACCTTATTAGTTTTTCACATCGAAGGCGGTTTAATTTTTTTTGTATTTTATTTATTTTTCCATTTTTGTGTGCATAAATATATCTGGTTTGTAATGGGTATAATATAAATCGGTTTCAATTTCACGAAAATACGTAAAGACGAAGTGGGTGAAAATCAAATAAACGATTTTTCACCCCCTTAGGGGTTGAATATTTTCTTCAAATTTGGGAAATCTTATATGGCACCACCTCTGAATATAACCGATTCAAATAACAAAAGAATCATTAAAATCGGTTCATAATTGACGGAGATATCGATTAACATACATAAAAAAAAAATACACACAACCGAACGTAGTAACCTCCTCCTTTTTCGAAGTCGGTTAAAGTTTCAATGAACTATTAATTTATGGTATACTACTTACCGGATACTGTTGAGAACAATTTGTATATAGAAAGTGATTTCTATAGCTGAACACTATATATAAATAGACAAAAACCATGAAAGGCGTAGTCAGACGTTGACCCACGCCACTGTTGTAGGTAGATAGATATGCTGCAATATTACAGCGGATGTCCTACTCATGTTGTGCAGTTCAAACAGCCTACGTACATCGAGACACACTTAGTGTTGCCAAGTAAAACAATAAATAACAATTCAGAGAATTTATACGTAATACTTTAACCGCCCCTTAACTACTTAACCGATCATTATGAAATTTTGCATACACATTATCAGGGCTAAAAAGAGCACATAGGGTATCATTCATACAGAAAAAAAAGTACTGTTCCCGTGGGATAGATCAAATCTACACTATCACGAACGCAGCCGCGTGCAGTAGGTAGTTTAGTATAATTATTTTAAAAAATAAGACGAAATAAGACACGAAGCAGGAAAATTATTACTAATCTCGTGTAGCTGATGATCTAAAGGAAAGACAAAGGAGACAAGGATTAATTAAGTGATTATACACATATACTATGAAATTATCTTCGATTATGCAGCATAAGAAGTTACAGAACATGACATCAACATAGACTGAATAATTATTGAAATTAAGACATACGACGTTCCATACTCACACATGTGGGGATAATATGTTATCTATTAGATCATGTCGCAAAACCGAGAATAATGTAATTCAATAAACTGCATGTGGGAAAAGTATAATTTATTTCTCTTATTATGGATATATAGTTTGCGTTTCTTAGCGACCATTTCCATTGTTATATGTTACACTAACCGATTCCCGCTACTTCGTTTACTTTGTTTATTATCCCAATAATATATTTTATGTACAGATGAAAAATATTTAATAACTGGAAGAAACAATAAACGTAGTTTAAGAAAAATAACTTTTTTTTTGTGCTTATACAATTGTTGTTTCTCAAACCTTTAATAACTGTATATTAAATGAAGGTATTGTGGTATTTTTCTCTTTAGATAAAACACGTGTCTAAAAGGTAACACAAAAAATGATCGAAATTTACACAGTAGTTTTCGCATAATGCGCGCATGGCGGCAGACCTTTATCATTTTAATTACATATATGGATAGATTATTAAAGTGTAAAATAAAAAAAGTTTTGCTGATAAAAACATAACAAAAGTTTTTGGTCTTTGTCTTGTAGTTCATTTTATATTTTATTCATAATTTTGTGTTATTTAACTCTATATTTTGTAATATTGTTGGTGTTTTTGTAAGTTTAATTATTGTACAGAAGTAAAATCGATGAGAAAAAATACCATGAATGAATTCTGAGATGTCACCAAAACTCCATAGTAAGTTCCATTGAAATTATCTCAGAACACTGTTATATCATTGCGCACTCGATAATCGTAGGAAATAGCTCAGACGATTGGTTGAGAAAAAAAAAACATAAGATTTATTAATTAATTAATTGTGAATTTACCAAATTCCCGTTACACACGTGAGCCCAGGCTAAATATCGGAGAAGAAATGTATTAGAACTCAAAGAAAAAGGTTTTAATTAAAATTCGACGACAATGTTAAATGTCATTGTACTTGGCTTAAGATACCGGGTCATATAAAATATCGACGTACTTATTGAAATTCGGAATAGCTGGCAACCCTAAACCCACGTTACACTGAATCCGTTTGAACTAGGCTAAAATGTCGGTAGGTCTACAGGGTTATTCCGTTGCAATAAGTAATCATGATTTATTGTTTCACTGATATTTTATATTAGTTTGCGTGTACTTATTTTAAAGAATTTAAACTATTAATAAAAAGATGTGAAGTATTTACTTCACATATCGTAAGATATCTGTGGCAATGACTGGATAGGGCGTGATGCGATTCATTATTAGTAGGTATATATTATACTGCCATAACATTATAAAGAGGTATAGTAGGGCTAAGCCAAGGGACTTGTAACCAAAAATATGCTATCACATTTTGGAAGGTTATACAAATATTACATAGTATTATTATAAGTGAGATATAAGAAAATGTATTTTATATCGTATTTATTGAGGAACTTAATATATTTATTTTTTTCGAACTGAACGTTATTGGCCTAACATTATTTCACAGCTTCACCGGACAGCATTTCGCTGCTTAGCAATAAGCTCAAGGCCGCCAAAGTGGCGGGCTCGGCTTGGGCTGTTGCCTTGGATGCAACACAGCGATTCTATCTAAGCAAGTAATTTTAAATAATTCTACGGTGCTTAGAAGAGAAGCAATTACCACACAGTACAGGCGAGTAGGAACTCTAAGAATGAAGTAATAGTGCAGATGGTCCGTGTAGTGTAGCACGGAGTGTTGGGAGCTGAAAGACAGTCAATAGACGAGAAATGCTAAGAAAATTAGAACTGTGAATGCCTGTGTAAGCGAGTCACAATTGTGTTGATCTGTCATGTACACAACACTTGTACTTAATACGTTTTTTTGTTAAGTTCACCCAACTGCGATGACAATCAATGAAAAGCTCCCAAGCTTAAACGCAAGTGATATCACCGAGAGGTATATATTACGATAATGTCTTGCATTATGACGTTCTGTAATCATCATGTTGGCCTACTTTACGAGTTGGTTTACTTGCTTCTAAGTGACACGTGAAAGCGGTAATTAACTCGATGTATTTCAAAACTTATTTGACAATCAACCGCATTCTGAAGTCGCTAAGTGATAATTAAGAATTGTTTATGAAATTAATCCGCTATCGGCTATATAGTTTATGTGGAATTTCAATTAGGTATATTAGAGGTATTGAGATAATTCAATAAGAGTCGACACTGTCTTTTAGATGTATAAACAGACGAACATTAAACATGTCTGAAACTTTTTCTTCACAGTGTGATTTTTTATTTTTGAAGTGAAAACTTCTTTGTATGCGTTGTGCGGTATTTTTGGCGGGAAATAAATTTATAACTTCGCGTAATGACATGCTATGTAAGCATGACCGGCCGCATGGCACCTGCGCGGCTTGCGTTAAACTGGCGACGCGTGGTATAGGGGTCTGTATACATGTAATATTGATGTTTTGCAGCTCATCATACGTTTGATTGATTAATAGACCTTATAAAAATGTATACAATTATTGCTCCTAATGCCAATAGATAGTAAAACCATACTAACGTTAATAATTTTAATAAACAAATTCTGAAATTTAAATATTGTCATTTACACTGTAATTAATATTAAAATTCAAAAGAGAACACATTTATTTCATTGAATTAAGTTTTCACTGCTGCCGGCAGTCCTTATGACTGCCTCGGCTTGTTTTCTATTTATAACTTTAGTATTATGTATAAAGAAAATGAAAACGTTTATTTTTTCATGACGTCAACGAGAATAAGATTTTATTTATGAGTATTTATTCTTCGTACTTAACGGCCCTTACACGTACAATCCTAACTAATAAAAAATGCGAAAGTTACTTCGTTACGCTTTTAAGTTTAAGCTACCTACAGACGCTTGAATTAATATACGAATAAAGCTTATTAACCAGTCATATTCTAGTACTAGTTGTGCCCGCGACTACGTTCGCGTAGTACCTTATGTAAAAAAAACACTGACTAATAAAACTATCTCTATTAAGTCCATTTACTTATCTACCTTTCTCTCGTACTTATGTCGCGTCGTCATTAAAATTACAATAACTTTCGATAGAGTGAAACGCATTTAATGAAACCGAGACTAAGTTTCACTCAAGGATATGCTTTATGATTTCCTTGGATTTATCGTGAACGCAGTACTTTAGCAGTGATGCGTGTATAAACAAACAGACAGACTGACATTTCTAAAAATGATTGAAATGTGTTTTATTATTATTTTATTTATTTAGGAAAACTTACAGCTAACACTAATGAAATAACAAATAAATAACATACAAAGGCTAATTACAAATTTTCACTTATAAAAACTATAATTAAAGAAAGAAAAGACATCTATACTAACATTATAAAGAGGTAAAGTTTGTGACGTTGTGAGTTTGTGACGTTGTGAGTTTGTGATGCTGCGGCGTTGTAAGGGGTAATCTCAGGAACTACTGGTCCGATTTGATTAATTCTTTCATTATTATATAGCTCATTCATAGAAAATGGTTATAGGCTATATATTATCACGCTAAGGCCAATAGGAGCGGAGCTCAGATAAAAAATGTTTCAAAATCGAGATGTTTTTTTTTGAGAGCTTCTGCTATGTGTCGGCATTAGCCCAGAGTAGTAACTATTACTACGCGGGCGAAGTCGCGGGCAGGGGCTATTAACTAATTATAGTATCTATAATTTATACTAATATTATAAAGAGGTAAAGTTTGTGAGGTTGTAGGGAGTAATATCTGGTGAGTCGGAGTAAAATGGTCGAACGAAAACGTTTCTTACGAACGCTGCCCTAGTTATGAGATATATATGATTGAGTTCTAGAGAAAAGTTGTAGCTTGATAATGCCTATTACCGCCCAACGAAGTGGGCACGGGTCGGCTAGTCTATCAATATAGATGTACAAATAAAAACATGATTACATACACAATGTTAATATTATAGAAAAACACTTTAACAAATTATTCCAAGACACTTGCAACAATTCTTTTCACTAAAATCTAGAAAACACAGACACGTTAGATTTAGATTCCTTTTGTATGTATAGTAATGAGTGGATTGTGCAAATATTGGTAAATGTGAGTAGAGTTCTTCTACTAATTATTCTACGATAAGTTTCCTTATAAAGTTTTCCATCGCCCAAGACTTGTGGTTATTAGAAGATTGGAACATTCCCTTCTTAACACGCTTTTATTAGCTTCACCTGTATACATGTTTGTAACCGACCCCTTTGAGCTCGATTTTGTCTTACTTTGAACGATCCGATTTAATTCAAACTTTGCACACCTGTCAAAGGTCGATGACAATGCAATAATCCGAAAAAAAAGTTAATTTTTTTTAATTAAATAATGAAAAACAAATAATAGTTTAAAAAAACTAAAAAAAACATGCTATCATATAAAATCCATCTAAAAAACATGCGTCACTGTTAAAATCAGCACCTTCAGATATCAGTATTTTTATCATTTTTTTGTCACTTTTTACAAAAATATACATTTATTTCTAATTTACACTATTCTTAATCCAAATTTATTAAATTTTATTTGCTGTTTTTTACTTTTTTTAACTATTATTTATATAATTTTAAATGTTAAACAAATTTACAAACATGTAACTATCGTACTAGCCTTATTACGGCGGTTGATACTTAATAAATAATGAATCTAAAAAGGAAGCCCGTACGTATTGTTTGTACCGCCCAATTGAACCGTAAACACATACGTAATAAAAAGCTTGTAATCACCAGTTTGTTTTGAATGACCGACTATTGTTTAACGTTTGTGTAAACAAGCCGCACATTCTGTTCCCTTGGTGGTCAGGATGAAATCATATAGCGGTGTTCAGTATCCGCTTTAGAGGCGGGAGTCTTGCACAGTTAATTCGAGGTACCAAAAATTGTAGGCACCATTTTTTTCTGACCACAATCTCACCTGTGTTAAATGACGAACAGCCTGACTGGGTCGCAACCACCATGTATATGGCGAAAAAGCCCGTCATAGTAATTCGCTTCTGCGGGTCGCGTTTCGGGATCAGCCCGTACATATCCAGCTTTTCGCAGACCGGCATGACAGCGGCGACCGGCGATGGATAGTGTGTCACTCGGTGGTTGCCATTGTTTTTGGATTGTACTGTGCTTACCATCACGCACAGTGCAGTCATTTTGCCGTGCTACAATAAAAAAAATCTTATAGCTTTTTAACCAATGAACGATATGTATTCTCTGTGCACTGAAGTCCATAAAAAGAGGCAGGAGGGGGTAAAGAGGAGGTGGGCCTATGCGCTCTCACTGACCAAACGAAACACAACAATGCAAGCACTGTTACTTCACGTCGGTTTTCTGTGAGAGGGTGGTACTACCCCGAGTGAGCCGACCCATTCATGCTGAAACCAGTAATAGCTTCAGCGTGGCTCTACCACCTACAGGTTTTCGTAAATTATTTGGAAAAGCGTTTACAAGACTGCATAATCTTTATTTCGCATATATTATATTATGAAAGTAGTCATGTGGTGGTTATCTTGCCATTACTTCATATAATAGGTAAATATATACTTCAATTAATTGAAAACGTATCGTATTCCACGTAGGTCGAGATATAGAATAAAAAACGGCAATCTTAAATTCTATATAATAATATTATCGAGTTTCTTGCCGGTTCTTCTCGATGACTGGGTTGTTTTCTGAACCGATGGTAGCTTTGACGTTCATAAGTGCCTTCTCAGGGCCTAAATTGAATAAAGAGTATTTTGATTTTTAATTTTTGAATTAGTTTCGTATTAACATTTTGACAATAGTCGTACTATGCGTTAGATTGAAGTTAAACATATATTCAGAGCGGCCAAACAGTTTGACGCGTACTTACACAACACTACGAGCATATCACACATACAACACTCGTGAGTAAATTTTTTATGAATGAGATATCAACGATCCAGTCATAATCCGTATGATTCATTCGCGGGACCAGTCTGTTGTTTCAATAAACAGATACCTACATTTATGAACGCTCGACAGTTTATATTTTAATGTCATGTATTATTTATTTCTTTAGACATAATTTTTAATTGAATCTTCTTATTGAAGGGCTTTGTAATCCTGATCGGCTAACTTATTGTGTGACGAAAAGTTGTGGGGGTAACCACTGTGTCGAGTAGAGTGTTGAAAACACCGGTTCTGCGGATCACAGAAGTTAAGCAACATCGGGCGCGGTCAGTAGTTGGATGGGTGACCGCCTAAAAACACCGCGTGACATTGGCTTTTCGTTGTTTTTTTTACTTAGAATGTTTTCCTATATTACGTACCCTGGTTTTTTATACTTTACATGTTTTAGCGTGTAACTACAAACTACACTTGATGTTTAACAATGATGTGGTCTTAGATGTTATGCAAGTTAAACTTAACTACGGCCTTCAAGCACGGTACACACCAATAGGGGCTTGGCGATAGATTTTCAAAACGACTGTAGTAACTAACCAGGCAGGTCCAAAGTCCTACCAACATGATGGTTTCATTTTCCTTCACCAAAAGATCCGACTTATTTGCAAGGATTCAAACCTCTACCTTGGGGAAATCGGCCCAGTGTCCCAACACGCTAATCACAGATCCATCACACCCCCTGCTATCATTGAAAAACGACAAGGAACGTGTTTACAATGAAGTTTATCTTTACCTAGTTTATTTAATTAAAGAAAATATCTGTGATAATCCTAGAGAATAATTAAATTTTTTTTTGTAAATGAGTCATATAAAGAGAAAAGAAGCCTGAGTTTGTTAATGAAAGACATTTTAATTTATCTTCATTTATTATACAAGATTTAGTAATCACTTTAGCAATATTTCAATATAGTTAATGCATTTGTAATTATTTTTGTTTTGGCGAATAATCATTATTAATCTAATGGTGGTAGAGCCACGCTGAAACTATTACTGGTTTCAGCATGAATGGGTCGGCTCGTGCGGGGTACTACCACCCTCTCATAGAAAACCCACGTGAAGTAACAGTGCTTGCATTGTTGCGTTTCATTCGGTCAGTGAGAGCGCCGGAGGCCCACCTCCCCTTCCCTCTCCTCTCCCTCTCCCTCCCCTAACCCTTCCCCTCAAAGGGAGGCAACGCACTTGCAACTCCTCTGGTGTTGTTAGTGTCCATGGACGGTGGTGATCACTTAACATCAGGTGACCCACATGTTCGTTTGCCACCAATGACAAAAAAAAAATTTCTTTATGAAGTGTCAGTGATTAGCTCCGCAATTTATTAATGTTTTGCCATAAATATCCAAATAATTTAGACATCAAAGTCAAAGAAGCATAGTTATTCTCGTCACAGAAACAATCCTAGCTTGTTTCGGGTGATATTCAACTTGCAATACTTTATCTTCTATACATATAATAAAAATGAACTGTCTGTAATATAAAAATTTAAAAAAATAACTGATTGGCTATGAAAGTATACACGCTACTGATAACAAAAATGCAATTTTAATTTTTTTTGTCGGTTTGTCTGTTTGTTTTAATCTCCGAAACGGCTGGACTGATTTTGACAGGGATTGCACTGGCAGATAGCTGAAATTACAGCGAGTTACTTAGGCTAGCAATGATCTTACCTCTCTCCCTATGCTTACGAAAATATTTATATAAATATTTTTTAATCGTTTCTGTTTTCCTTATAAATTCATAAACAGCAGTTAACGAGTTCAGTGAAGTAACAGTGCATAGTTGCCTTTCGTTCGGTCAGTGAGAGCGCCGGAGGCCCACCTCCCCTCCCACCCTTGTCTCAAACACAGGCTGGCAACACACTTGCGACTCCCCTAGTGTTGCTACTGTCTATTGACGACGGTGATCACTTAACATCAAGTGACCCATCTGTTCGTTTGCCTCTTATGATGATATAAAAAAAAGTTCAAAATTGGATTTAGCTCATTGCGAAATGTACCGAGACATAGTTATTTATATTCGTTTATATTCTCAAGATGTGTCACGTCACGCGTGAGACACATATACAGGACGCGTTAGACTCGTCGTATGTCGGAGAATCCGGAAATGTGGCGCTCGGAGCTTAAAATTGTAGTCATAATTTGATAGGCACAATGACTGACTATGTAAATGTGCCAATTCTAAATTACCACACGTATAAGTCCTATATTAAAGTTTGACTGTTTCGACTAACCATATGCTCTCTATTTTAGATGGATATCCATGTTATTTACGACTTATAACGAATGGAGTTCCTAATGGACTGTTTGTTTTTTATACTACCTCGGCAAAAGGAATGCACCTGATGGAATGTACTGTACAGACCAAAAACAACGGCAGTGGTCGCTATCACGCCGACCTGCAAAAGCGTCTCTTCACGTGTCGTTGCATATAAAAGGAATTTCCAAAAAAAATGGCGGAGTACCATACAAAAATGACACTTGTCAACAGATAGAGTTGACAGTATGATATGTAAAAGTTACAGCATTATTTAAAAAAACATAAACTAGAATAATAAAAAAAATGACATATACAATTGTAATCTTTATGTAAAATTACTTTATCAATTATAAGATTTTTTTTCTAAACTATTAAGTCTAAGTTTTTTTTTTTTATGTCATTGGTGGCAAACGAACATGTGGGTAACCTGATGTTAAGTGATCACCACCGTCCATGGACACTAACAACACCAGAGGAGTTGCAAGTGCGTTGCCACCCTTTGGCGGGAAGAGTTAGGGGAGGGAGAGGGAGAGGAGAGGGGAGGGGAGGTGGGCCTCCGGCGCTCTCACTGACCGAACGAAACGCAACAATGCAAGCACTGTTACTTCACGTTGGTTTTCTATGAGAAGGTGGTACTACCCCGGACGAGCCGACCCATTCATGCTGAAATCAGTAATAGTTTCAGAATGGCTCTACCACCATTAAAAGTTTTATACCGTTAAAAAAAATAATCGTCCATTCCGCGGCATATATGGCGCCACTGCAAGTCAGGAGAGGGATCTGCTTATGTAATTTTTAATTGTCGATGTATATATACAACTTTTGGGATTTTACGATGATTCACGATTGAAGGCAAAAATTATCAGTGGATATAATAAAATTACCATAGACTGATAGTTATTATACTGAGCTGATAAAAACATATAGGATTGCTCTTGTAGAAAAAAAAGACAGGGTAACACACGATAGAAGTGAAACTTTTGTATTACAGGGTAACAATTAAATTAAAAAATACAACAAAAATCCAACGTCACGCGGTGTTCCCAGGTGGTCACTCATCTAAGTACTGACCGCTCCCTACTTTGCTTAACTTAGGTGATCGGACGTGAACTGTTATTCTCTACCCGACACAGTATTTACCCCCATCACTATCCTTCTCAAAAAAAGATTGCCGATCAGAATTTTAAAGTCCCGCCACGACCTCCCTCTGTAGCTTCTCAAGACTCAAGCCTCGACCCCCAGGACGGGAGCCCTCGAGCATGCTGTTAGCGCGATACAGTGACACCGCGTTCACTAGTTCCCTGCACACGCCACACTGCACTCCACACACGTGCACGCTCACACGGTACGTACACTTGTTAGGTATGTAAGGGACCATTTTCCCTTTTTTGGTTAGTTAGCCTTAACTAACATATTCAGATTCTATATATATGTACGCCTTTATACGACACGTATGAAAGTATGCAAATGCAAATGCAAAGTGTCTCACTAGAGTATACATGTATGGTCATCTTAGTTCAAATGGCTAGTTTAGTTCGATTTTCGTCGTATCCAATGCGACAAACCCAAGCTGAGGTTCGGGCACTCTGAGCATTTGAGCTCGTTGCCATTCGGCTGAGTGCCCTAAGCGCTGAAACTAAAAGCCCGGTGAAGCAGTAAGGGCTTGTCATCCCAACAGCGGTTAGTCAGATCGAAAAAAAGTGCAGCTATTTATCGTCGTTTGCAAAGTTGCGTCACATTACGTACTGTTGACTTGTCTGTGTTGTCTCATGACTCCCCTAGTTTAGTTTGAGAACCTCTTGCGTATATATGGTTCGCCAAATAATGACAAAAATGTGGAAATAGTCATTATCATGGCGGCATTTTATACTTTACATGTCGTATTAGATATGCCCGCGGTTCCGCTTGCTCTTGTGTTTATTTTTTGTAATACATGAATTATAGAAAAATAGACATATCGACAGCACAAAATTACTCTATTGTAGCGCCATCAAGTGACGAGGTATCGTTAAAGTAGCTTTTGCTCCCGGTTTTGCTTGCAGTAATGTAAGTTTAACTTATCCTTAGACAGAGTACTTTTTCTGGATGGAAGATAGACTGGTTGAGTAGTTAAGGCGTGAAAGTGTAACAAATAAACCGTTCCCATCTATAATATTAGTAAAAATAAGAATAGCTAGCATTTTCACCTTCAATATCTTTAGTTTTCCTAGTATCAACTTGTAATTGATAAAAAGTGCACGCTAAATAGAACCTATTTCTATAGATAAAAATGCCCCTTTTTTCCCCTTCACCGGACTATTAAAAATGTCACTCTACCCACGCATTATCCGCGTGTTACAAGCGAAATAGAAAACAAATATATCTATAGAGATAAAGTTTGTGACTTTGGATGTTCGGGGTAATCTCCGGAATTACTGATCCAATTTTTGAAATTCTTGTCACTATTAGAAAGGTATATTATCCCTGACTGCCATAGGCTACTTTTTATTTTGCTAAATAAATATTTTCAATAATTAATTACAATAAATTAAATTCGGCAAAAAATTCATAATATACCATGCGTTGCTTGAACGGTTTGAAATAAAGGAATAAAATCTAGAGCATAAATATTCGATACTTTTAGCTTTACAAAAAGACTGCGACACCATATATCTAAGCTTTATATATCAGCCAAAAATATGGTTCTTATGTCAAAACAAAATATATTTAGATACAGGCTTCACGTATACTTTACATATTCTTATACAAACAAATAGCTAAATCAAAATGGAAATTTCATAGAGATAAAGTTTACTTTGTACAGCATGTTAAATGATGGAGTTGGTCAGAAGATAATGCTATGTAAAGTCTGTAAGTCGGTAAAATTATTGCGTTGTCGCTACCGCTGGCCCTACAATAATAGTAAGCGCGCGTGGAGGTTAAAATCAAAATATCTTTTATTCAATTTAGGTCCTGAGAAGGCGCTTATGAACGTCAAAGCTACCACTGGTATGAAAACAACCCAGTCATCGAGAAGAACCGCCCAGAAACTCGATCTGGTTTATATCTTCATGTTATTTTTTTTTAAACATAAATAGTTACATTCGTATATAAATAGTTACATTCAAAAGGGAGTAACTCAACGGGTACTGGAAAGACATTTCTCACTAATATATATAGGATAGTTTTATCCCAATTGGACCCGGTAAGTGGTGCTGCAATCGGGCTCTAAGCTTATTAAAGAAAATTATTCACATACTTTAAGATTTTTCGTTTTTGAAACTGGTAATAACAGAGTTGACGCAGACGAAGATGCGCGAGTCGCTAGTACAATTATAAAGAACAAGTATGCATATAGAATGTTATTGTTACCCGAATTATTGACAGTACGTCATGTGTTTGTACTATATATTATCATAGTCGCATAGCAAAATGAAGAACGGAAAAACCCAGTTAAACAGATCATACGTATTATCCGAGTATGATTACTGAATGTCACATCTGTTTCGACAGATGTATGCGACGGTCGATTGTCGCTATGATTCATGCCAGATATTTCTAGAAATATTTACGGAAGGCGCCAAAATTATCTGACTTATGTTTTATTCACAGAAATCGTTTCTGTATCTGCCGATAATTATAGTAAGGCGACAGAGTGACGTAGTCCGGTGAGGCTGTTAAGACCTTGCTTGGTCAATAGCGTAGTCAGTTCGAAAAAAAAAGCGACAGAGCGACTGTCGCCAGTTGTTACTGTCATACAGACTTCAATATATCTAGATCCACTAAAATTCAATAAACTTATAAAGAACCACTATAATAAGTTTAGTACCATCTTCGATGTACGATGTAAATCCTTACTACCCCAACAATTTTTTTATTAATCAGTAAATATTAGACAATTAATTTTGTCTCGAAGTCATGCAAGTTTCATGATGCATAATGATATAACTGTGAAAAAAGAGAATGCATTCCTAACTTACAACTATTGAATTAGATTAGATATTAATACTTGGCTGTATGATAGGAGTGCCTTTGCCTTTATATTTCTAACGCAATACTTGATGGCGCCACTAAGTACGCGATATATCATGTCGATTTACTTACAGTTCGTCGTGTTTGATTTTTGAACTAACGTTTATTGTACATTTTAACTCTTAAGTAACTTTGACGTGTTACGTGTGTCTGTGTTATTTGTTTGTTCGTCTCAAATTTTGTACTAACTTTAACGTCCGTTTATCATCATATATAGGCTCCCATCGAAAATCAGCGCTGCAGTACTACTTACAGTATTGCAGATTTTTGCTGAATGGGTTCGCCAATTGTTGGACACCTATTTTTTCATTTTTAAAATGTTTTTTTTTTCTGTCATAATTATTTGTGTAATTTAATTTAATTGTATGGTTGTTCAACAATAAAGTATTTCTTTCTTTCTCTTTCTTCTTTGTTTTATGATTTTAATAACAATAGATATATAAAGTGTTCTTGTCGAAACTTTTAATACGTTATCCCCATTATCGATGTACTTGGTCAACTAAGCTGTAGTTTATTTTACTTAAAAACGTAGTCCGAATAATAAATACCTAAATCAATTTTGAAAAGTAAACTAATCAACGGTAACATTGATTATTCTAACAATATTATAATTTAGATAATTAACATAATAGACAGATCAAAAATAGTATATAAAGTAGTTGCAGTTGTTGGATATTACCAAATATAATGTTCATTATACTCTAACAGGGCATAAGGCATTATCCCACCCTGATAGTAAAAAAAGACAAATTATATACCCACGCCTTCCTCATGAATCACTTTATCTACTTGTGAAATCCGTATGAAAATCCGTTGAATAGTTTTTGAGTTTATTGAGAACAAACAGACGCGGCTGAGGACTTTGTTTTATAATATTTAGTGATGGTATGTTTATAGTTTATGATATAAATAAATATAAAAAATACGATAATCTCTCTGGTAAGAAATCTGTGCCTGCACCTACACACCTATCTACAGTTGTGTAGCGTACTTTATTGAATTCAAATCACAGTCCAGGAGAAAAATTCAACAGCATAGAAAGTCATCCCAAAACTGAACACCTATTACTCACCCCATTCACATATGCGTTGATTCCCATTCTGTACATGGATATAGTGGAACGAGGAGTACATAAGTACCCAAGATAAAGCTTAACGCCAACGGGATCAACTTCCCGCTATCCTCATGCCATATCGATTAGAGATGATGGTGAGATAATTTTATATCGATACATTATTATTATTTCACCAGCTGTGTCCGCGACTCCGTCCACGTGAAAGCTGATATAAAAAAAAACAGTGAGTAATAAAATAATTTGAATGTATTAAGTCCTTTTACATATCTACTTTTCTCTCGTACTTGAGTATCGTTGTCATTAAAATTACAATAACTTTGATAGAGTGAATCGATTTTAATGAAACCAAGACTAGTGTTACTCGAAAATAGGCTTTATGATTTTCTTGGTGAGGTTTTATTGTGAACGCAGTATTTCAGCAGTGATGCGTGTTCATACAAATAGGCAAAGAGACAGACAGACAGAAAAACATTTCTTAGTGTGATTGAAATGTATTTTATTACTTATTCTAAGACACCTGCAATATTTTTTTCACAAAATCTAAAGAGTACAGACACGTTAGATTTACATTCTTGTTATTTGTATAGATTGTTAAATTGTTTTGCAGTACAGCTAATCAACGGCTTTGTCTCTAATAGCATATCTACCATTAGTGACATATTTCTCGCCATCTAAAAACTGTGACGAAGCGTGGTTTAAAATGGGAGTAGGGCTTTTTTAAGCTAGCCTGGCTAGCTAACACCCTCGAAAATCTATCGTCAAGTATCTATGGATGACTTGCGGCAATAGATTCATATATATTACTAGCTGTTCCTGCGACTCCGTCCGCGTGGAACCGTATATAAAAAAAAATAGTGATTGATAAAATCATCTGAATATATTAAATCCATTTTCTTATTGACTCTTGTCTTGTACTTGAATCACGTTGTCATTAAAATTACAATAACTTTTAATAGAGTAAACCGATTGTAATGAAACCAAGATTAAATATTATTCGAGGATTTGCTTTATGATTTTCTTCTTTGAGGTTTTATTGTGAACGCAGTATTTCAGCAGTGATGCGTGTTCATACAAATAGGCAAAGAGACAGACAGACAGAAAAACATTTCTTAGTGTGATTGAAATGTATTTTATTACTTATTCTAAGACACCTGCAATATTTTTTTCACAAAATCTAAAGAGTACAGACACGTTAGATTTACATTCTTGTTATTTGTATAGATTGTTAAATTGTTTTGCAGTACAGCTAATCAACGGCTTTGTCTCTAATAGCATATCTACCATTAGTGACATATTTCTCGCCATCTAAAAACTGTGACGAAGCGTGGTTTAAAATGGGAGTAGGGCTTTTTTAAGCTAGCCTGGCTAGCTAACACCCTCGAAAATCTATCGTCAAGTATCTATGGATGACTTGCGGCAACTGCACTTAAAAGCAACTCACTCACGTGTTTACCAATTAGATGAGATTATGTTGAAACACTTAAACCGATTAAGGGGCTGTTCAAGTATTACCTAAGCAGAATGTTTGTAATTTCTAACTGCCCCCTCCCCCTGGTCAGCAAAAATAAGCAATGCTCTTACCCTCCTCCCATGCTTACGTAAACATTTATCTAAATCTGTTCCGGGGGAGACGAACTTCTTAGCATTCCATGGATTCACCGTGCGGGTGCCGGGTCCATAATGTGGCCGAGAGAGAAACTCAGAGCAGTTCCCAGGACTTACGACCCAGGTGTAGGTTTAAGGAGGACCCCTTTGAGATGCGCATCAACGCTCACCTTCACTGCTCGAGTTTCCCGCCCTGCCTAGCCAAATTTGGCAGGAACCTGTTAGTGCAATACTTATTTAATTTGATTGTGTGGCCTTTAGGAATGTTGGTTTCCCACGGTACAGTAAGCTCTACTAGTATTATATGTTTAATGTTTCTAGAAAAGAGGAATATGTCCGGTCTGGATCACGAAAAACCAACATTCTCTGGGATTTTGTAGTGTTTGTCATATGTATCCATTAAAATAGTCCAGTCAGTACCTAGGATTGAGAAAGGCTTGCTTTTAGAGTAGACAGTTGAGCCATCCTTTATAATGAATAGAGAAATATTGCTGACGTAAGCACTACCCAGACCCCCGATCCCCTATGTCTTAAAAAATAAGCAAATCAAAGACTCCCCTCCCCCATCAGTGCTTACGTAATACTTGAATGACGCCTAAGTAAAAAAAAGTTTTTATACTTTATAGGTTTTAGCGTTTGATCACAATCTCATCTGATGTTAAATGAGGACGTGGGCTGAGATGGTAAACACGCTAAACCTAGAGGGGGACTGGCTCTCAAGTGCAGCTGCCGGTACATACCAACAGGTGCTTGGCGATAGATTTAAGGATGGTGGTAACTAGGATTAAGCTAACCAGAAGGGGTTAGCAAAAACCCCAGCTTGCTGTGGTTTCATCACGAAGTTTTCCTTCACGGGAACCTCCGACTCAGTTGCATTATTCAAGCCTATGTCCACCCTAAGTCCATAGACGAGGTGTCCCCACACGTTATCAACTAAGCCATCATCGCTTTAATATCAAGATTATAATTAGAGATCTATATATGAAAACAATATTATTTATAGGCACTAAAGAAGAAAATGAGATGAAACCTTCCCATTATTTTACGACCGTGTTACGAAATAAAATAGTAACTAAGGAGCTGTACATCAGTCACTCAATTCTGTCAATATTTTCGAAGATCACGGTTTTTTCTCACTCATTTTTTATATGAAAGACTTCTAACACAAATTTTCATTTTTTCGTACGATTTTGCTCACTTTCTTCTTTGATACAATCCTTGTACTTACAAATGTAGTACAACAAAAAAGAATTAAACAGATGTATGGTGCTATCGTTCGAAAGATATGAGCTTACTTACGTTCGATTTTTATTAAATATAATTTTTAAATAAAAAGTTTATAATACATAACATAATAAAATAGATTAAAGAATATATAAAATGTAGAAAAATATGGGGCATATGTAGTAATTAATGCGTAATTTTTTTTAAACTATATTTGTGAGTTTTCTTAACAATTCTGTAATCTTTATTTTTAGCGCTTGCCTTCTTACATTTTGCGTTTTTTATATTTAAATTAGCTGAGAGACTTTTCTGTAACTTTTGCCTGCCTCTCCCCCTGGTCAGCAAAAGTAAGCAAATGCTTGAACCCCCAAAGGAAGGGCCCTAGCCAACGTAAACATTTATGTAAGTATTATTAAATCTGTCTTGGTTAAATAAATAAACATTACTGACATAATCACCACCCAGACCCCCACCCCCTATGCCATCAAAAATAAGCAAATTAAGGACCTCATCCGCCCTTCCATCAGTGCTTACGTAATATTGGAATTGCACCATATCGATATTAAATTTCACAACGTGGCACATCCCTAATGAAGACTAGGTAAACGAAATAGCGAAACGCAATTTGTAACCGATACATTATCTCAACCGGAACACTAAAAAGCAATTAACTTCTCCGTCGAGATCCGAGCTTGACCGATTTAGTTCGTAAGATGTACCACAGTACAACCGAACTGTACGAAACGGAAACACTGAAGCAAGGCCGCTCTGTTGTTTACCTATAATTAATTAGAAAGAACGTTTTGCGTATCTGTTTCGAATTATCAAAATACTATCTAATATACGCCCACTTCGCTGTGCAGCAAATAAACATAAAAAAATGGCATAGGACCAATGCAATAAAAAATATGTCGAGGCAGTCATAAGGATTGCTGACAGGAGTGAAAACCCAAAACAATGGAATAACTGTGTTCTTTTTTCAATTTTTAAATCAATTATAGTATGAATCATTTCAATTCCATAATTTGTATAATAAATTTAAATCATTATCATTAGACTGGTTTTCACATCTATTAGCAATCCGAACAATAATTATATACATTTTCATACAGTTTATTAATTCATCAAATATATGATGGACTGCACAATGTCAATACAAAATATCACATGTACACAGGCCGCTAGTCTGACGCAAGCCGTGCAAGCGCACTACGGTCGGTCACGCTTACTAACATGTCATGAAGCAGAAACATAAGTTTACCTCCTGTAAAAAAATACCTTTTAACGCTCCTAAATCAGTTTTCACTTCAATAAGTGGCTTAGAATCATCTATGAAAAATTTCGCATCGAATTGTCATAGTCATATGCCGAAATGTTAAGCAGTTTTGCTACGAACAGTATTTTGGTTATATTTTTATATACATATATAATTCGTCTGTCCGTGTGTATGTGACTAAACTCCTTCTAAACGGCTGGAGAGATTTTAATAATTTTTTTGATGAAAAGAAAGAACCGCAGCGCCGTTTATGAGTTCTAAGTTCTAAGTTTATAACGTCGGTCCTACAGTTTTCTGTCAACAAACTAAATTAAAGCGCCATCTGTTCGAGACTGATAAAAATTACAATTAATAACAATAATCAACATTGACAATTATCTAATTTTTTATTAAAAAATAATGAGGCCATTAATCGAAATATAAATTATCATATCTCTCAAGTTAGACCAAATTATACATAAAGGCCAACTTTCATAAAGATCGGTTGAGTAATTTCGGAGTTCATAGTGGACAACCATCCTTATACCGGGCTTTTATATATTTGGATATCTTTAGTTCTGTCTGTATGTGTATTTAAAATTATTAACGGTATAGATATGAACATTTCTTTTATATCATAGTAAGCAAACGAACAGGCGGATCACCTGCTGTTACGTGATCACCGCCGTCCATAGACACTAGCGTCACCTGGGGAATTGCAAGTGCGTTGCCAGCCTGTGTTTGGGGGAAGGGGGGAGGTAGAAAGGATTGGGGAGGGGTTAGTTGAGGTGGGCCTCCGGCGCTCTCAATGACCGAACGAAACGCAACAATGCAAGCACTGTTACTTCACGTCGGTGTGTCTGTGAGAGGGTGATACTACCCCGGGCGAGCCGACCCATGCATGCTGAAACTAGTAATAGCTTCAGCGTGGTTCTACCACCTACAAAAATAGAAATGAAAAACTAAAATTACGATAAAACTGTTCATTATAAAGTAATTTTCCAGATTAATTATTATAATTTCATTAGGACTGTATGTTTTATTAGTTAACGTGTACGAAGCCGCGTTAAGTGGCTTGTATTAGGAAACCTAAATATAATTGCTTTGTAATTTAGTAAATCATAGCTAACTAGGTAATTACATGTAGAATTCTCATATTACGTTACTCACGTTCGATAGGTACGGTCTACATAACATAGACACGAAGCTTTCTTCAATGTCTATAATGACCACTTACGAGTTTAAAAATAATAATAAACTCAATATATTCACAATTATTAGTCCCTCAACGGCAATATTCGATTTTATGACTGGGCTATTAAATTAAAAGGGACTGTCGTCAGGCAATGTGTTTTTGTTTTGCTAACAGTACTAAAAATACAGAAGGTACAGTTTTTACCAATCTCTTTGACCGCTATGAATATAGATAGAACACTTATTTAGGTATAAATACGTTTTGTATTATATGTATAACTAGCGGGTCCGGCAGACGCTGTCCCGCCCTGATTATAAATAAATCCTCAACATAACTGGCGATGTGCAGTTCCGGTCTCATTTGGAAAATAAGGTCAAATTTGCAGCTAAAAAGCTAGGTAGCCTCAACTGGACAAAGCGGTACTTCATGGTGGTAGAGCCACGCTGAAACTGTTACTGGTTTCAGCATGAATCGGTCGGCTCGTCCGGGGTAGTACCACCCTCTCATAGAATACCGATGTGAAGTAACAGTGATTGTATTGTTGCGTTTCGTTCGGTCAGTGAGAGCGCCGGAGACCCACCTCACTTCCCCTCCTCTCTCCTCTCCCTCTCCCTCCCCTAACCCTTCCCCCCAAAGGGTGGCAGCGCACTAGCAACTCCTCTGGTGTTGTTAGTGTCCATGGACGGTGGTGATCACTTAACATCAGGTGACCCACCTATTCGTTTGCCACCTATAAAAAAAAAAAAAAGTACCGCTTTGACCGGTTGAGGATACCTAGCTATTTAGCTGCCAATTTGACCTTATTTTCCTAATGAGACCGGAACTGCACATCGCTAGATATGTTGAAACCAAGGATCCCGATATTGCTAGAGATGTTCAGAGAAGTGCTCTGAAACTTGGGCGCTATGACAAAAGGATTTTTTTTTCGTAGAAAATGTACAGACTTGTGTCTTTGAGAGATTTAATTGGACAAGGTTCGCCTCTCCCCATTCGAAGGCCCTGTCCAACGATCTTTCAATTTCAGACACAAGTTTAGTGCGGTCTTGCTCCATTAGTACTGGAGAGATGTTTGCATGGCCCGAATATACGGCATCACCGGTACTGTCGTCCGCATAGCAATGAATATTGGGGATATCCAAAGATCATTGATTTGCAGAACGAACAGTTTAGGTGAAAGCACAGAGCCCTGTGAGATCTCCAACCTATCCTTCGAGAAATGATATAAGCTCTTCGTGTACAAAATTTTATTAATTCCGTAATTTTTGAGTTTGACCCGTGCATACAAATAAACAGATATACAATTTTTTTTCTACCGTTATACTTATCAACAGTGGCCTTTATAATGCACGTCTATCGCAGAATTTTGACAACATATGTTCATAGTAGCTATCGTTATATATATAATTCTTTTGTCCATGTGTATGTAACTGAACTCCTTCTAAACGGCTGGATATTTTTTGATGTATTTTTTTTTGTTTAGGTGGATTCAAGTATGGTTTAGATTCACAATTGGATTCGGTAGGTGGCGCTGCTGTTGAGTTTTAGATTTTTTTTAATTATCAAGGCAAGACGACGTATAAACAAGAGTTGATAAAAAAATTCAAAATTAAAACGTGACGTCATCTATGAGATATCTAAAACAGTCGCTCTTACAGTTTTCTGTCAACATACTAATTTAAAGCGCCATCTGTTCGAAATTGATGAAACTTACAATTAACAACAATAATCAATATTGACAATCATTTAATTTGTAATTAAAATTATGAGATGTCCTCAATATTCAAAATATAAATTATCATATCTCTCAAGTTGAATCAGGTTATATTTAAATGCCAATTTTCATGAAGACCGGTTGATGAAGTTCATGATGAAATCGGAGTTCGTTGTGGACTTTTAAATTTAGTAAATACTCATCAAACGGTAACAAAGACATAATTTAATTTCGTATTTGTTTGGTTTATTATCAAGTTCAACATAAATTATACCGATTATTGTGACCCGGACGTGGGAATTTATTGAACGCTGTAGTCTCCTTAGCTGGTAATTATCTGATATCTTTGTACCTAACGGCGCGAGTACACAGGAGAGTTCACTTTTTCTATCGTAACACACCACGTGCAAAACATAACGGTATGATCACAAAGAGATATGTATCTCGGATAGAACAATGACCAATGAGACGTCATGTCCGATACTGCAGAGTAATGCACGTTGTCAGAGAAATATATAATTTATTTTTAGATGTAGTCTGCGACTTGTTTGTTAATGTTTATGGACTGTCATTTTTTTAAATTCTATTTCTAGCTACTTCGTCTGCGCCAAATCGGTCATTACCGATTCCGATAGTACTTCGAAACGCAAAAAATCTTTAAAAAAACCTAGAACCTGATGCAGCACCACCTACCGGGTCCAATTGAGATAAAAAGTATCTCATACATATTGGCGAGAAATAACTTCTCAGTACTCTCTGGGTTGCTGCTGTGCCCATCACCTCCGCACCCCACCTGATATATACTGCACAATCAACGGCAACGACACCGCAATAATAATCTCCTGACCAACACCATCAGTTAACATGCTGTAAAAAGTAAACTTTATCTCCATTAAATTTCAATTTTCATTTAGTTATTTGTTTTTGTAGGATTTTGTAAAATATGTTGTGATTTATTGTTATTGTAATGAAACCTGTATGTAAAATAAGTGTTGTAAAATCTGGAAGCACGGCAGTGCCCCTGCCAAGTCGAGCAAATAAAATAGCGGCACGGCCGTATATCCTTTTGTCGAAGCAATTCAGGCCATTTTCGACCCCCTATAATTTGGTTGTGGATAAAACTAGAAACCTAATTTCCAATAACCAAGGAGATATTATATAAACACGGTATATTTAAAATTTCATTCAATTTGAAGCAGTAGTTTATTATTTTTTGTACATTACTTACTTTCCCTATATATATTATATTTTATAATTTTAATTCATATTTTAATTAGTTTTTTACGCACCGTGACTTGCATTGGATTTCAGCTGAAAATCAGCGCTTAGTGTTTCTCATAACGCTAGCATATGCTGAGCTGGACACCATTTCATAATGCACAGATATGCATATTTTTGTCCTTTCTTGTATACTTGTATTTTATGTTGTGCTTTATAAATAAAATATTTCTTTCTTTCTAGTTTAAGAATTATAACTAGTTTAAATTTCTTAATTTTGTCACACACTCACTGACTGACCGATCATCAAAACTTCTAGCCGACATAGAAGCTCCAAATTTAGAATACAATTAGTGTTTAGTGTATAAATCAAGGAAAAACTAAAATATCTTGTAATTTCGGTCCAGTTTTCTAGATACACCATCTGCATAAATAACTTTGTAATTCCATATAAACCTTCCATATCTATTTGATTTCAAACATGAAAGATTTTTAATATTAATATGGTCACTATAAGATGTTGTTAGGTTAGCTAATTACGTAATAATTTAAGACACAAAATCCCTTAAGTAGGGATTTAATGAAGTAACCGATTTGGTATTACATAGATCTCACAACTTTTAACGGTAGAAGAACTAAGTAGCGAGACTTGTTTTTTTTTACAAATTTTGTTTTTGTTGTTAATGATTTTACTTTTGACATAAGATAAATTTTTTTGGCTGAGATATTAAGCTTAGATATATTGTGTTGCGGACTTTTTTTGTAAACGTAATAAATATTTATGCTACAGATTTTATTACTTTTATTGTGTTTAATCTCTGAAAAAATATATTTACCAAAATAAAAGTAGTCTACAGCACTCAGGGATTATTAGTATAGATATATAGGTAATTAGTATAGATTTTAAAGATAATATACCTTTCTAACAGTGAAAGAATTTACAAAATTGGATCAATAGTACCAGCTAAAATTACAGGTTATCAGTACAGAGATTAGTAGTAACACCCCGGACATCCAAACTGACAAACATTAACTTTTTATAATAATCCCTAATAAAAATATAATTTATAATCCCATAAAGTATTTTTACTGATTTTTAAGGTACCACTTTTAAATTGTATCTTGCTGCCTAGCCCCGATGAAGACGCGTAAATATATTGATTACACGGAGCATATATGTTTCTTGCGTAAAGGTGGTTCAGTGGGGGTTGCGGAAATTACGGAATTGCGGACTCACCGGTGTTGATGATGCGGGTTTGAATGCACTTCACTCGCGGCGATATACAATCGGCCCTATATTGTTTTTTGTGTCTATGAGGTTTTTACATCAAACTTCACAATATTAGTGATCGGTGACACTAGCAATTCTTGCGTGTGAATATGCGAGGTATCGTTTTCGTTGCGTCCGCGGTAAGGATCGTGGCGTAAATGAAAGTGATTGGAAGGAAGGAAGGTGGGCGGAAGGGACGCTTGTGTGTTGTGTAAATATATAATGCACGCCAACAATATATAACACTCCAAAAATTCCTCTATGTCTTCTTCTTCTTCTTCCTAGCGTTTTCCCGGCCTGGTGCCCACTTTCCTACTTAGCTTTCTCCACTTTGCGCGGTCTTCGGCATCCTTTTGTGTGAGGTTATTCGCCTTTATGTCTGCCTTAATGCAGTCAGCGTTTTTTGGGTCTGCCGCGGGACCTTGGGCCTTGTAAAGTGATGTTGAGACATTTATTTCCGGCATAGTCTGGAGTCCTGCGAATTATGTGGCCGTACCAGCGGAGACGACTCTCCTGCAGCTTGTCTGCGATGTCACGGACACCAAGACTGCGACGGATGTGTTCGTTTCGAATGCGATCTAACCGCGTAACGCCACACATCCATCGTAGCATTTTCAATAAAGTCCTCTATGTATCTAGATATATTTGAAAAATCTCATCGGAATCTGTCTATTGTTGGGAAAAGAGACCGTGTGATTTTATTTCTGTTTCTATTGTTTTAATGACATTAGGAAAAATATGATTACAAATATATTAATTACTAGCCTCTGCCCGCGACTTCGTCCGCGTGGAGTAGTTACTTTGGGTAACGCCAAAACGCAGTGGAAGGAAAAAAACCCCGATTTTGAAACATTCCTCATTGGTACTCCGCTCCTATTGGTTTTAACGTGATATATAGCTAATAACCTTCCTTGATAAATGAGCTATATAACACTGAAAGACTTTTTCAAAAACAGTAGAT
The DNA here is from genome assembly GCA_015888305.1 of Antheraea pernyi. Classification (NCBI taxonomy): domain Eukaryota; kingdom Metazoa; phylum Arthropoda; class Insecta; order Lepidoptera; family Saturniidae; genus Antheraea; species Antheraea pernyi. The sequence continues at coordinate 98,253 of MU158953.1, forward strand.
CCTGAGATTACCCCCTACAACGTCACAAACTCACAAACATTACCTCTTTATCATATTAGTATAGATTAATTATATCAGTTAATAATAATAAAATAATAATTAATTATGTCAGTATATAAGAAGTAGCGACGTATTAGCAAAAATAATACTACTTTTAAAAAACGTTAGGACATAAATATGTAGATAATAATTTACTTTTTATGTTTTATTCAAGGCTTAAATTTTGAAAGCACATATTAACTAACACGGTTTAAATAACCTACTGAATTATTTGCAATAAAATTCTGATTTTAATAAAACATATAACGCGACGTCACTATTGCTTAAAACGGTAAACTAGTTACATAATATTTTTACGCTCGTGAATATTTAATAATGGCATGTATTACGATTAAAGACACTTCATATGTATACATGTAGTATGGTATGCTGAAACCAATAATAATTACAGCGTGGTTCTACCACCTACATTTAATGTTTTGAACTGACTAAATATTTCTAGCCTTAAGAGCGTAGTGGCAAATGTGCGTAGATTTAACAGAAATAGCAACAAACATAATAATAGCAAATAGCAGAAATTACACAAGTGATTCCAAAATGGCCAAGTCTCGGCTTGGGCCGTTACTTTTCAAGCAAGTTAATTTATAAGTAACCAATACTCAGAAATTTTGATTTGAAACATCTAATAGCATATGTTGGTAGTAAAATAGATCCCTGTGCCGTCACGGAAAGCGGCATGACGCTCACTTATGCCGTCACTCTTAAGTCCCTAGTGCGTGTCCGCGCGTATACTTTACACTTCGTTGCTTCTCTGTGTAAGTTTCGTACTACTTCTATCCGACTATATCCATACTTCTTTAAAATATTTTAGGTGATAAATATATATATATATATATATATATTATTAAGCCCATTCTATTCTTTTTAATTTTTTTATCGTTTATTATTAACAAAAAAAATATGATATTTACTTTAATGTTTTACATCTGCCTGTCGTCTCGTGATGGCCATGTTTTTTTTTTATAATTGTCGTAACAATATAACAGATAATATAGGTCAGTTCTCCGCCATCGGTTATTCATTCAGCAATTAACCTTGTAATGTAAATCGTACATCGTTTTCGAGAACGATCCGATACCGCGACGCGCTAAATATGTGATTAATTTCGTTATAATGTAAACACGCTCTGAATTTTGACATGACCTGTGCACGTACTTTATCTACGTGTAACGATAGTAGATCCGGTTGGCAACGATACGTTCGCATACATTGTAATCATTAGGAGTCCCTCGATACCTATATATTTTATTTCAATTTTTTATATTTATGTGTATGAACCGGCCCACTATAGTGTTATAGGCCTCTTCCTGAACGAAGGTATGGCCATAAACACCACGTTATCTTAGCACGCGACGTATTAGCGCTTTCAAGCTCCGAGAAATCCACAGTTCTATATTTTCGCACAGAGGATGTTACTGTAAAAACATTTCTAATGTTCAGCTCTCCTCGCGATGTTTTTCTTAACCGTCAGCTACATCTATAGTAATATTATAAAGAGGTAAAAGTTGTGAGTTTGTGACGTTGTAGGGGGTAATCTCAGGAACTACTAAACCGATTTTGAAAATTCTTTTACCAATAGTAAGCCACGTTATTTGTGAGTGTAATAGGCTATATATCATCACGCTAAGACTAACAGGAGCGGGGCAACAATGAAAAATGTTTTAAAATTGGGATTTTTTTCCTTTTGAGAGCATCCGCTGCGTCTTAGCCCAAAATAAGTCGAACGTTTCTTACGAACGCTGCCCTAACGATGAGTGATATATGATTGGGTTCTAGAGAAAAGTTGTAGCTTGATAATGCCTGTTACCGCCCAACGAAGTGGGCACGGGTCAGCTAGTCGTCAATAATTTAAATTAGTAAATGTAAGCGAATACCGAAAAATTTGTTGGCACATGTCTCAGTTCGAACCTGTGGATGTCTAATTGACATTCCAGCGGTCAAATCATTCGACTATCGAGACACTAAAATTTGTTGGTTGTTGAGACCAATCACCGAGTTCTTTTTCTGTAGAAGATTTTTATGCTATGCATTTTACTACACCTCATCACTAGGTACTCACTGTAGTACATCAACTTCTATATCATTCAATTGATCACCATAAAAATTGGCATGTATGGATGTGTGAAATACGGAGATTATTACCACAGTACCCGGTTTGTTATAACTTAATTTTATAATATCAATAATAACAAAGACGTGTGAGGCCGCGAGCATAGATAATATATTGCGTATTTCTTGTTGTTTGAACACAGATTATGCGAAAATAAATTAATGAAGCGCAAACTTTTGAATTTTCTTCCAAACTCGTAAAGTTGAACAGATTTCTTTACAGTAAAATGTTTTTTTTATTCTGTGAGCCGATTTTGATTAGATAAATCTTATAACTTGCTCCAAGTTTTTTATGAAGAGCTAATGAAAATTCATCTACTGGATATATAAAGATTATATGTCATTTGTATATCTTCAGAATAAGTTTTAAAATATATAAATTATGTATCCTGTTACACTTTCAGCTGAGTGCCTTAAGCGGTCATCAATAAAGTGCGGTAAAGCTTGTGAAGGGCCTTAGGCAAATAGCGGATAGTCAGTTTGGTAAAAAAAGACCATTACACTCCTGGCACCTGCAATCATTTTTTATATATGAATATATGTTCAATGTACATATAGAAGGAGATGAATGCATAGAGTAAACTCAAATAATTTGTTTATTCAATATTTTTGAAATGAATACTAGTTTAGCCGTATTGAGTCATTTTTGGTAGTGAAACATTTTTGGTTCACGTCACCGATGACCTCGACATGCTCGTGACGTATTGCGCTTACACCAGAGTAGGCATGCGTAGTATAGCGGCCTGTGTACATGTAATATTGCTATTTTGTATTGAGCCTGTGCAATCCATCATGTTTGATTAATCAATAAACTGTATAAAGAGTGGTAGAGCCACGCTGAAGCTATTATTGGTTTCAGCATGAATGGGTCGGCTCACTCGGGGTAATACCACCCTCTCATAGAAAACCGACGTGAAGTAACAGTGCTTGTATTGTTGCGTTTCGTTCGGTCAGTGAGAGCGCCGGAGGACCACCTCCCTTCCCCTGTCCTCTCCCCCCTCACTCCCTTTCCTCCAAACATAGTCTGGCAACGAACATTCGACTCCTCCGGTGTTGTTAGTGTCTATGGACGGTGGTGATCACTTAATATCAGGTGACCCACAATTTCGTTTGCCAGTTATGACATAAAAAAAAAATCATATATAATTATTGCTCTAAGTGCCAATAGATGTGAAAACCAGACTATTTTTTTTTATATCATAAGCGGCAAACGGACAAGTGATGTTAAGTGATCACCACCGTCCATAGACACTTGCAACACCAAGGGAGTCGCAAGTGCGTTGCCAGCCTGTCTTGGCGGAGAGGGGGAGTAAGGGAAGGGGAAGGAGAGGGGAGGTGGGCTCCGGCGCTCTCGCCGACCGAACGAAACGCAACATTGCAGCAAGCACTGTTACTTCACGTAGTTTTTCTGTGAGAGGGTGGTACTACCCCGGACGAGCTGGTCCATTCATGCTGAAACCATTAATAGCTTCAGCGTAGCTCTACCACCTACAAAAACCTAATATTATTAATTGCAATTTATAAATTGTGAAATTTACCTTATTCAGACTATAATTGAATAAAACATTCAAAAAAAGGACACAGTTATCCCATTGTTTTGAGTTTTCACTTCTATCGGCAGTCTTTATGACAGCCTCGCCTTTATACACGCAAGATTTTAAGTCTACTACAGTTAAATTATGATTGCATTGGTATTACTATTAACAATAGTTTTTAAGTACAGGAAATTAAGAAAAATAAAGATCTGTGTAGTCCACATGCGGTAGAAGTGAAACTTAGTACTCTGATTATTTTTTTAAGAGAATGAGATGAATACTCTATATCGGTGGTAAGCATTAGTTTTCGCCATTATCACTACATATTATAAAACAAAATCCCCTGCCACGTCTGTCTGTCTGTTCGCAATAAACTCAAAAACTACTGAACGGATCCTCATGCGGATCTCACCAGTAGATAATATGATTTATGAGGAAGGTTTACATATATAATTTGTTAAGGTTTTTCTATTATCAGGGCGGGACAACGTCTGCCGATCCAGCTACTTTTGTAATATTTTAATAAATATTACCAATATTTATAATACACAACACAGAATATTTTTTACAAGTGCGCAATAAACACTAAGATCCAACAAAAAATAACGTGCTATAGATATTTCGAGAACATTATAAATATATTATCTCATTCACTCTTAGCCTAAAATCTATTATACACATCTATTTATAGCTACCTCTTTCTCGTTACACATTTACATTAAATTCAATTCAAATAATTCCAAAAGAAATATCACTTCAAAAATTATCAACGATAACAAATTGAGTAAACGCGTTGCAAATAATACTAAAAGCTTAAAGTAAATAACATAATGAACGTTCATAAATTAATAAAAATAATATCTATAACTGTATCAGGAACCCCGATAGCACTACGCTGGTGGTGCTTAGCATTTATTTTTTTGTATCCATATCTCTGATTGACCACCGACTACGGGGTCGGTGTAAAGACATTTTTTATACTAGCAGCATCGTTGAAAATTAATTTACATGCGTGATTGAGATAAACGGGACGATAGAAGCTGGTTGCCGACCTCGGACACATTCAACGTTCACGCTATACTTCAATACCATTCTAGTCTGACCTACCTAACTTGTCTAGGATAATCATTACATACTATAAATTAAATATATATAAAAAATTAAATACTATAAAAGGGTTGAAATAAATTATGAAGAATAAAGAAATCCAGATACACATAAAGAAAAAAGTTCATGATATAGCAATTTTTTTCCCTTGCCTAACATATGGATGTCAGACGTGGTCTCTAAGGAAAGAAGATGAGGAAAAACGTGCAGTGTGCCAAAGAAAAATGGAGAGAAGCATCCTAAACACAAAGATTTCAGATAGATAATGAAAGTATAAGGAAAAGAACGAAAGTAACAGACATACGGGAAAGAATAAGACATTTGAAATGGAACTGGGCAGGTCATATTTGCAGGCAAGACAATTTCAGATGGACAAAAAGGGTAACAGAGTGGGTGCCACTAGGTTACAAGAGAAAACCAGGAAGACCAAAAAAAAGATGGCGGGATATTTTCCATCAAAGATGTGGAGCAGATTGGACAAGAAAGGCAAGGGAGAGGGACCTGTGGAAAAAATTAGGGGAGGCCAACGCCGAGGAGGCGACTACAATTTAGATAAGGAAGTGGAAATAAATTTGTAAGAAAAAAAAAGAGTAGAATAAAGGCTTTTTTATTTTATTTTACTATAAAAGAATGTCCTCTGCCACGTCTGTTTGTCTGTTCAAATACTACTGGACGGATTTTCATACGTTTTCACCATTATATAAAGTGATTCGTGAGGAAGGTTTAGGTATTTAATTTGTCAAGGTTTATTTTATTTTTGGAGTACGATAATGTCCGCCGGGACCGCTAGTTACTTATTATAAAACAAAATACTCTGCCATGTCTGTCTGTCTGTTCGCAATAAACTCAAACACTACTGGATGGATTTTCATGCGGTTTTCATTAGTAGATAAAGTGATTCATGAGGTAGGATTTTTTCAAGGTTTTTATTATTATCATGGCAGGACAACATCCGCCGGGCCCGATAGTTTCTACATAAATACATATTTAGATTTATCTTTCATACATTGTTCAAACATTGCATAGTGGTAGAATTTTCTCTAACTCCGCCTGGCTGTTTTTTTTTATTATTGTACCACGGAGAAATGACTGCACTGTGCCTGATGCACAGTACAATCTAAAAACAACGGCGACCACCGAGTGACAGTCGTCGCTGTCATGCCGGCCTGCAAAAAGCTGGATATGCACATGCTGATCCCGAAACGCGACCCGGAGAAGCGAATAACTATTATGGGCTTTTTCGCCATATACATGGTGGGTGCGACCCAGTCAGGCCGTAAAACTCTACCACCCCGCTTTCGCCATTGCCTCGTTGGTTATTCGGCAGGGTGCACCACGTGCAGATGGGGTTGGCTTGGATGTCTCAAGTCTTAGATGTTATTTGACACCCCTTACACCACGGTATGTTGAAAAATTGTCGCCTAGCACCACACTTATGTTCCGTGACCTGCACTTGAAAGTCAGTCACCTCTAGATGAGGTAGAGGTAGGTATAGCGTCTTCACGCGTCTACAGTTAAAAATTGCGATGTATTCAGTCCTTAATTAGAATTGCAGGTTCGTATTGTTTGGAGAGTTTGAAGCGATGATTGGTTAGTAGTTAGCGGGTTAGCGTGTAACTTCTAGGAAAGACCGGAGCTTCCAGTAAAGGAAAACATCGCGATAAAACCATAGCACGGTGGCAGATCTTTTTCTAAATTTATCCGGTCATCTATCACCCTCAAACTGACAATCAGTCGCCATACACGTATATAACACATTATCATCCTAGAACACATCTTTAATATCATCTACAGAACTAGTAGATTTTTTTTTAAAGTCGAGGCAGTCATAAGGATTGCCTACAGAAGTGAAAACTGAAAACATTAAAATAACTGTGTTCTCTATAAAAATTTTCAAACAATATATTATGAATCATTTAAATTTCATAATTTGTAAATTGAAATTATTATCATTAGTTTGGTTTTTACATCTATTCGCACTCCGAACGATAATTATGTACATTTTTATTCAGTTTATGAATTAATCACATATATGATGGGCTGCAATCTCAATACAAAATAACAATATTAAATGTACACCGGCTGCTGTACTACGCGTCGCTAATTTTACGCGAGCCGCGAAAACACAATACGGTCGGTCACGCTTACTAGCATGTCATGACTCAAAATCATAAGTTTATATAAAAAATAGCGTTCAACGCGCCTAACTAGGTTTTCATTTAAAAAAAAAACATTTTTTCATAGCTGTTCCTACTTCATGATTACATTATGTCACTCACACAATCTAGGTGAATCTATCTATAAATGTGAAGACACATCATATGTTACAACCCATCAAACCGTTTAGACCACAGCGTGTCAAAAAATAAACATACACACAAAAACTTCACTCACCCTCTATACAGTCGGGCAAATAGAGATAACGAAGTAATAGACAAATATCTCAACTTCAAACAGTAACTCGATAGATTTACGTGTGTACGACTATTCTTATAGCTCTGTATGTCTATCTTACTTCTTCTTTAACAAAGTTATATTAGTGTGAGCAGTGCCGCCAATTACTCTACAATTTGATATACGCGTGCGTCGGTAGTGATTCTATTTTGGATATTACACAGGTTCTTTACATTCTGAGTATGTAATTAATTACAAGATAAGTTGTAAAATTATTTAGGTTTTCAAGCAATTATGATTCTACATTTTGTTTTTGTAGTGAAAACGCGTATAATCGCGTCATGACATGATAATAAGTATGAAGGGTCGTAATGCGCTTCCGCGACTTGCGTCAGACTAGCGACGCATAGTATAAGAGCCTGTGTTCATCTAATATTGATATTATGATAAATATATTATTATTATAATATTAACATATATATTAAGAGATATGAAAGAGAGACTTAATAATAATAATTTCAATTTATACATTATGAAATTTAAATAATTCACACTATAATTAATTAAAAAATTCAAAAGAGCACACAGTTTAAATTCCATTGTTATGAGTTTTCACTTCTGTCGGCAGTCCTTATAACTTTCTCGAATTTTTTCTTTTAATATACATTAATTAGTTCAGTTCTCAAGGAGCTTGGTGTCAAAATTTTACACGATAAATCAAGTCGTGAACGTGAAATTTGGTATTAATGTTATTGCAGTGAAACTTTTTATACGAGGGCTTTAAAATTAAGATCTCACGATGGTGTCAAACAAGCATAAGGGCCGTCTGATGCTAAGCAGTCACCGCAGCCTGTGGACGCTTGTAACATCAGAGATGTCACACACGTTGCCGACCCTTCAATATCCTATTCACCTTCTCCGTGAAGAATTACATATAGTAGTCCCGAGGAAAAACCTCAGGAAGCTCATTCAGCGTTCGTGGGAGGAAACCCCTCTGAAACCGGACCGTCCGAGATCATTTCGGTTCCAATGTGTGAGGATTAATTCCCTGCCGATGACGAACGGTACGATAACGAAAAGGAACTACAGGCATAAGGTTCAACAATTCTTCGGAACACAACCTATTATACAAACGGTAGAACACACACGAAGAGGCGACGTCTCTCCTTAGACTTTTTTATGTGACGACAAGTGACACCACGTCAAGTGGTGGGGGTAAACACTGTGTCGGGTAGAGTGTAGAAAACACCGGTCCTCGTCGAATCACCGAAGTTAAGCAACGTCGTGTGCGGTCAGTACTTGGATGGGGTGACTGCTTGGGAACACCGCGTGACGTTGGTTTTTTGTTGTATTTTTCATTTACTGTAACACTGAACATCCCTTCTATCGTATGTATTTACGACACATCTTGTCTTTTAATATAATTATTTCCTTTTGACATTTAATTATACATATACACTAATGGATTAATATATTTAAGCTATGTTTAATGTTAGGTTTAGATATAAAGGACATCATCGATTTGTCGGACAGTGAGTTGAAAGACCGTAATGAGGCGTTACTAAAAGCTTGTTGTATTATGGGCTTACATTAATAATAGTTACGTCTGAAGATGACGTTATTTGTGTAAATTCATTAAATAACAACAGTATTACTAAGTGCAAATATTATATAGACACTATTAAAAATTATGCAAATCCTATCGACTTTCTTATGAGTATTTATATCAGTATCGGTTTGGTAGTGTTTCGTCTTCTATAAGCGCCGTCTTAGGACTTAAAACGAATTAAATGGTTCTGATCTTTTCACTTTTGATAAACAACAAAGAGTAAAATATTATCTATTGGAGCTAACATAACATGTGCGTACTCTGACCTAAGCAATAACAGAATAAACGACAGAAGCTAGCAAAATGGCGACCACCGTGAGGTTCTCTCCAACATTCCTTATGCGTACGCTAGCGTTGTGGATTGGATTACCCAGCACGGCTTTTCCTCAGGGCTATGATATGGGGCTCTTCAAGGAACTGTAACGCGCTCTTAGTGATGCTCTTGGTGTTGCAGTTGTACATAGGCGACGGTAATCATTTACCATCCGGTGGGTCGTCTAGTTTACTGCCTTTTCGCATAAAAAGAAACAGCGAGAACAATTCTGTCGACAGTCCTTATTCCAGCTGATTCGATTCTTTTTTCTTTTGTACGTAAGATATACGGTTAAAATAATAAATAGTGCAGACAAAGTCACGAGTGTCAGCTCGTAGTAAATATTACTTTTTCATAACAATACCTGTTGTACGTAAATACTACGTGAACAGTGACGATAATTCACGCAGTTACTGCCTCATCATGATTTAGCAATCAAGCGGAGTTGCACGATCACAAAGGCAATCTTCGTAATAATAAACGAATTTATTCATTCACAATCAAGGACTTTAGTATTAAAAGCAATCTCATACTGTCAATCATTATACTGTCGATCATAATGATGTTAACATAATACATGATAATTACGTTAATAGCATGTCGGACGATTAAATCTATACATCTTAATGTTGTTACGTCCGTAGGTTAATAAAATGCCTTTTGTGTTCGAGGAAATTTATTTTATAATTGTACGGACAAAAAACAAATAGACTCGCTATTACACAATTATACTATAATCACACTTTCATTTTGTAATGTATTGCTCCAATATTTAAAACAGAATTGTCATCGGATGCAACGCGACGCGCTCTATATACCTTTCGATAAAGAAGGGTTGAAAACTCTGGAAGGCGGACGTCATTACTCGAACGATTCGACAAACCCTAAGACGCGCAATTCCTAGAATCCCCGTTATATCCCGTTCCCACGGTCAGTGAGTCATTCTTTGTTCATTTGTGTCGAGGGCTGGGTATAAAATACATAAAAAATGCCGGGTATGTGTTCGTTATTAAGTGCATGGCCCTAACCGTCCGCTAAAAATAATAATAAAATACTGTGAACAAAATACGCTATATATGTATACCGTTATATAAAAAAATCCAAGGCAGATAACACGATCGACTGTTTTGCCAGATCTTCTCGATAACTGCTATGTTTCCCAAATCCGAGGTTGTATCTTAATTGAATACGTTTTTATTTTAAGATAACTAAATAATGTGGATAAATTCCACACATTTTTTGTGTAAATGTTGATACAATCTTGTTTAAGTGTTTTATAAAATGAGAGTAAATTGACGCGACTCTTCTGTGTATCTCAACAGATAACTGCCACATCTATTGGTCAAAAATATCAAGTAATAAAGTAATTTATACTTAATCTCCGATAAGACTGGACTGATTTTATTGCTGTATGTACTGACATATAATGGACTTTTCCGATGATTTACGTTATGTATCATAACGCCTATCCGTAGTGGATAAGCAGTAATGATGAATTAAACTGAGGTTAATTAAAATTCAGTTAAAGGCTTATAGGAGTTAATTAATCATTGCATAATTACAATTAAAACATCATCATCAGCCTCTAAGAGGCCCAATGGAGGGCCATAGACCTATTCCAGAAGGAAGGTATCGGTATAATCACCACGCCAGCCCACGACGTATTGGCGATTCCAAACTCTGAGAAATCCACAGTTCTATGTTTCTTCCCACATATTACTAGTAGTACTCCAAGAACATTTATCAGGTTCAAGTTTCCTCACCATTTTTTCTTTCACCGTCAGCCGATAGTGTTACCAATTTAAATTAGTAAATGCACGCGAATTCTGAAAAATTCGTTCATACATGCCGGGGTTCGAACCTGCGAACATCGAAATAATATTCCACCGGTCAAGCCATTAGACCACCATGACTTCTATTAAAATATATTTGGGAGTAAATAAAACATGAAATATCCCTGAAAAGATGAAAACATTTTTATATGAACGCAATCGCAGATAGATACTAGTATAATGTACTAGCTTCTGTCCGCGACATCGTCCGTTGGAATACTTACTTTGCTAACGATAACACGCAGCGGAAGACATCAAAAGATAACAAAACCGATTTTGAAACATTCTTCATTTGTGCTCCGACCCTATTGATCTTAGCGTGATGATATGCCTATAGCCTTCCACGATAAATGAGCTATCTAACACTGAAATAATTTTTCAAATCAGCCCAACAGTTTCTGAGATTAGCGTGTTCAAGCAAACAAACTCTTCTAATTTGTAATATTAAGTATAGACAATAATATGAATTTTACATATATCCATGCGACTTGTAAAAAAACTACGAGTCACTTCACTGTATAAAATACCAAGCGATTTTTTTACAAGACATCCATCAACTAATATACTCAAACGCAGACGTTCACACCTCGAGGCATGACCACTATAAAACAAACAGCACGGACTATCCCACGGCAATAAAACTATCATAATAACATATTTCCCATACAATAATTGCCCAATTTCAATCGCCTATTGACAGGTTGACGCGGTGTTTTTATTGAGCAAGGAGTAAAAATTAAAATGCAGATGTGTTCTTTTATTTTACATTATAAGGAATTATACCTTATCAAAAGGAGCAACCTTGGAAATGTTTTTGTAGTAATATCGTATGTGCAAAAATATAGAACTATGGATTTCTCGGAGTTTGAAATCGCCAATACGTCGTGGGGTGGCGTGATGAATATATCCATCTTCGAGGCCTATATAGCCCTGCAGTGGGCCTCTTATAGGCTAATGATGATATTCCCTTATCATAAGTGTTTTTCCATGGCGGTTTCTATTCTATCTATTTTGTTATTTTAAGTGTGTTGTATTGTAATACAGCGCGGATGAAACCGCTCGTTGTTATTTCTTCATATATAAATTCTAGGACATTAATTTAACACTTATATGCCATTATGAAGCAAATTATGGGAAAAATGTATATTTATATTTTTTAAACTGAGAAATCTGGTATAACTTAATCCATTATTATTACGATCATTAACTACAGGTAGTGTCAAGTCACGATTTAGTCCATCTATGTTAGTGTAAAGTCGAAAGGGAATAACAAAGTTTAAATTTAGCAATTTCTCGATTAAATATTAATTTATCATTTACCTAATATATGCAAATTAATTACCCCTTTTAATATACTCTTAATTTTAGTGTGTGACCACAATCTCACCTGATCTTAAATGACGATGTGGTACAAGGTGATAAACGTGACAAACCTAGAGAGGCTGATTCGCAAGCGCAGCTGCCAGAATACACCCACAGGAGCTTGGTGACAGATTTTCAACCAATTAGGGTATTAGTTAGTCAGGCGGGTTGTTTTTTTATTGTAGCACAGCAAAATTATTGCACTGTGGCTGATGGTAAGCACAGTGCAATCCAAAAACAATGGCGACCACCGAGTGACACACAGTATCCATCGCCGGTCGCCGCTGTCATGCCGGCCTGCAAAAGGCTGGATATTCACAGGCTGATCCCGAAACGTGACCCGCAGAAGCGAATCACTATGACGGGCTTTTTCGCCATATACATGGTGGTTGCGACCGAGTGAGGCTGTAAAACCTTACCACCCCGCTTTCACCATCGCCTCATTCGTTATTAAGCAGAGTGCACATGCACGTGCAGGTGAGGTTGGCTTGGATGTCTCAAGTCTTCGATGTTATTCGACGGGTTAAGAAAAAGCCTTACCACCATGCTATGCGTTCATTATATTTCCGTCAATCGCTTTTCTGTGTCATTGTTTTCATTGTTCTAGCATGACGATGTAAATAAAGAAATCATAGACATAGAAAATTGTTTGTGAGTGTCACATCTACGTAATTAATCTATGTATAAAGGTGGCGAACGCGGCAATGCCAAGGCCCGTGGCCGTTGACCGCGCCGCGACGTAAGCTAATCACTGTTACCATATCTTCGGATACAGAAACAGGGATATTGTGGAAATATTTATTTAAAACCCACGCTCTTAGCAGAATACAAATTAAACTTTAGTAATAATTTATAGGATTATACTACGTTTCATTTCAAAATATCAGCCGATTTCTATCACAAATAATATTCAGTGGAATGGCCGGATTCTGTTTAGGAGTTGGTGAATGTTCCCATGTGCTATGGTAAGCGTGGGAATATATGCTAACTTCAGTTTTGTGGAGGAATTATTGAGACTTTATCTAAAAATACTCGAATGAGCCCTAAGGGAACATTTGGCTACTAATGCCTTTTTGAACTTAACATTCATCGTCTCGTGGCGTGTTGGAGAGAATTAATCTCACACAACCAACCAGAATAGCCATATTTACCAAATATATTGTTTTTTCTTAATTTGCTATAAATGTATATAAAAAAAGATGTGGTGTCGCGGGACACCAGGTAGGAACAAAGTTCCTTCGGATAATCTAGAATCGACACAATTTACAAAAAAAAAACTAAATTAATTAATTTACCGATTAACCGATATTATAATTATAATTCACCGATTAATTCAACGATTAATTTCACCGAGAATTAGAAAGAAAGAAGGAGAAAGAGAAAGGTATTATACACTACTCGCTTGTGTATACGACTGTCGCGCCTGCGCACGTCTCATTTAACGGTTTTATTCCATGCACTTTTTCTTACGGTTTTACTAACACATTTTTTTCAGTTCGGTTGTGCAGCAAAATCCCTATCTCCTCCAAGCCTGTCGTAAGGAACTTCGTTCTAATATACTTCCATAGGTTTAATTAGATGGGTTCTTTTTGGAAGATGCCACTATATGATTACAGCGTAATCCATTGGTTGTTAGATAAAAAGTTTTATTATATATAAATTATGCTGTGAATTGATATGCTATTCTTTTACTTCTCAATAATGTAAATATACCTTATCCATGACAAAAAACAATGCAAGTAAAAACAAACAAATGTCTACCCTAAAAAGTTGAACGAATAAGTCATATTGCAGGATATAATAATTGTTTTTACATTTAGTAATTACAGTGACATGGCGTTTTATTGTATTCCTATGTCATGTTTACACGATTTGACTTCTGCCCAACCCAAGCGTTGTTCACGCGATTTCCCGTAATTAAATCCCATCAGCAACACCTCGAATATCTAAACGGGTTGGGTTATTTATTTGATGTAAACATACCATTTTTTTAAACGGGATCTAAGCTAATTCCGTTAACATACTCTACATTATCAGTACAATTTCATATAGTACATACCAGTATTTATAGCATACCGAGTCTCGATTCTAAGCCTTTTTCTAGAACCATCCCGTCGCGTCGCATACACTAAGGTTGTGGAATGAGTTACCCCCATCACGATTTTCACAGAGGCTATAGGACGGCACCAAGGACGGTACGGTAGAAATAATACTTTAGGGTTTACGGGTTTGTCCATAGGTAACAGTAATTATAATATTATAAAACTACGTTATCCTCATGTAACTTATAAATGTAGTTTGTAGATTTGTCTACATTTCAAGAACAACCCATTTTATCTGGTTGAAGTGTATGCTTTTCTGTAGCCCTGAGAACGTGTATACAAAATTTCATGATGATTGCTTAAGTGATACGTCGGCGTGAAATTATAACAAACAAACTTACCTTCGCATTTATAATATTAGTATAGTTAGAATTGGCCGTCTGCCGGTTTAATGCATTCTGGCAAAAAAATTTTAGCTTGTTATTATGACCTGGTATATAAGTTAGAAAATTTTAAAAAAATATATATTGAACACCTGGGGCTTATACAAAATGCGATTGATAAATCATTGTTGTGGCTATTGTACTATATATATAATGAATCTCAATAGATTTTTATCATATCTGAACGATTTTGGAATAACAGATATTACTTTAAGAGGCAGGTGTCCTCACAGGACTGTCCCAACATAAATTTTAATATGGTTACACAAGTATTAATCTGTCTTAATAAAGACGCAGCCGTCGCCCGCGACTGCTTTTACACGGACGTACATACTTTTATTATGCAATTATGTGCCCACAAGGGACCACCAGAGCAACTAATATTTTCTTTTACACGCGCTTACATCGTCACGCGTTAATCAATACGAGACGGTAATTGTTTGCGGTCGTAGTGTCTTAGCACTGTTAGATATTATTGTGTAAGTCATTATAACGCATTAAGGATACATATTCCATTAAGGATATTTTTCTTCTGTCTTAGCCACGATGAACTTTAATTAAATGTTACAAAAAATTTGACGACTTTCTGGATTTCTTTGATCTTTGGCCTTGCGTAATACTGCATAATTATTAATTATTAATTTAATAGCGTGCATTTAAAGTTACTAGTGGACGCCCAGTGGTCGACATTCGACCATGGTTCATTGATTTTTTAAAGTTGAATGTAGAATGAAAAAGGGTAATTGGAACGTAAGAGTAAAATAATACATACAGTCGAGCATAGCAACCTCCTTCACAACCTTTTTTGAAGTCCTTTATTGACAGATGTCAAAATGTCTTTTTTATTTACATGTGTGTATATGTTGTGTAAAATTGAAGCAGTAATGTGAGTAATGCATATTTTAATTAATTTAATGTACTTCTAATGCATTTTATATAAAATAAATAGCTTTCTGCACTTCTCCTCCATATAAACTTTAACTATGCCAAGTTTCACGTTCATCCGTTCGCGCATTTCTCTCAAAAAGGGATACAAAGTTTGGGCTTCACGTATTAATATATATGATTTTGGTGAACAAATCATCGCGAAGTATTTGGACTTATATATAATTGTATTTCACATAATATCCGATTGACAAGTACTAACCAGGCCCTATTCAATGATCGTCGTTGCATTTTTTGCCCTTTTTCAATCAGCATCGTAGAAGCAATTGCCAGTGTCAATGTTTAAGTTTCGTTAATATTATATGTAATTTAAGTTCAACTAACAAGCTTCGTGGTGTAGTAATATGAAGCCTTTCTGTTAAACCGAGGGCTCGTAGGTTTTTTGTTAATTGGTTAAAATATAACGATAATTGTTGGAAGTATCGGAAAAAGTCCAGCCGCCTCGGAGCTTTCGTCGGAAACGCTGCCTAATTTCCTTTAAAATATAACAAAACGTATAATACGCAGACGAAGTCGCGGGAATCAGCTAGTAATATTATTACGATGAATAGTGCGAACAAGTCACGGATACCAGTTAGTAATATAATACGCATTATTTTTTTTCAAATCCGGCTAGTAGTTATAGATATTATAGCACACAAACAAACAATCTCTCGGGTTAATAAAAATGTGACTTACCCTCGGAAACTTCTTTTTTTCCGGCATAAAAGCTACATGTCCTTTTCTGTACAAAAGACAACGTGCGTGTGAAAATGAGTGTTTATCGTCTGAGTAGTAACGGCGAGAAAGCCTTACTTTCGCAAACTTACTTTCGCATTTATAATATGTTAGGAAGTTCTAGGACAGAAGACTATTTTTATCAGATTGGACACTATCACTATTATAAGATAAGAGATCAGAGAATTATACTGCGGCTGATTTTTAATACCTAGATTTTAAAACGACGGGTCATGTTTTTAAAAATGTTGCCAATTTTCATTTTTTCAAAATTATCATTTTAAGGTACATAATTTGTAATTGTTCAAATTTTGTAATTAATTCAGTATTTGTTTATAAACTTATGCTGCCAGCAGTCAGTTGTTTACAAAATAAGGCCTATAAAGGTTAGTAGACTGATCGATTTTGCACCATTTGAAAGAGCCAGAGTAGATAACTAGGAATATAATCAACTGGAATATACAAAGAACATCTGTTTTTCATAGGTAACTAAAAAAAAAGTTGACAACATCTAATCTTTGCCGTACCGCGAAGCTGTGGAAAAATCTCCCGGCCAGTGTGTTCACTTCTATAGCATGGGGACCTTCAAGTGTAACCTGAAGAGACATTTACGCAGGCCTGCATGACAGCGGTGACCGGCGAAGGATGGCGTGTGGGCGCCATAATTTTTGAATTGTACTGTACTTACCATCAGGCATAGTGCAGTCACTTTGCGTGCTACAGTACAAAAAACCCAAGACTACCACATTGGAGTAAGCTTGAAAGAATTATAAAAAAGTCATAGTATTTACAGGTCGTTGAACTACATGAGTAAGCTGATAGATCAATGTCACGGTTACATACCTTAACAAGATGACAGGTGACACGTGTGGGCAAATTAATTAAGGCTGAGTTTCATTAATGCGGATGTGTTTCTGCTAAATTTTTTCTAGCTACTTTTGCGGTCATTAAAATCATCTCGTCGAAACGGTAAAGTTTTATTAACATAGACTGGCATTCTGAAGGCTTGGAAGGCGTACAACTTGTGTGATGATGATGTATGGAATTGACTTCTCTCTCTGCATCTACTAAAAATGATTGTAAAGTGTAATGTATCACTACATATTATAAAACAAAATCCTCTGCCTCTATCTGTCTGTTCGCGATAAACTCAAACTCATTCTGAACACATTTTCATGCGGTTTTCAACAGTAGATAAAGTGGTTCACGAGGAAGGTTTAGATATATAATTTGTCAAGGTTTTTTTAATTATTAGGGCGGGACAACGTCCGTGGGGCCCATTACAATATTTTTTTTCTTTGTTTCAACATTTATGGCAAGACTAGGTATAAACAGTGGTGGTCATATAATTAGAAACACTTCTTATGAATAAAGAAAGCATAACTTCAACTTACAAATGTTCGTAAAAAATATACACATTCAATAATTAATAATCAATAGCAATAATATAGCCACTCAAATAAAAAACTCATTAAATGCATAAAATATAAAACAATTACAAAATAAGTCTTACACATGTAGGAGCTTAGTTTCTGTTACTGACGCCCGATTACGAACATTTAAAAAAAGCATCCATAGCTCGTTCTTTTTTTGAAATTGGAAAATAACATTTATTTCTTGGCTTTTTCTATTATTTTGGCGGCAATTCAGAATTTAATCTGAATTTTATTTTATTCAAAATAGGAAAAAAGTAAAGTTGTGACGCGTCAACTAGGCAAATAATTGCTAATTTACATATAGATCATAAGTGGGCGTACAGAAGAATAGCTGAGCATTGAAATTGTTCTATTAAGAAAGTTTTTATAAAGGTTATAAGATACATCAATATGTGAACGATGGTGACGTTTGGAAATGACGCCCCTCTTTGTGCATCCTCCAAAACCGAATGTAATTAACTATGCATGTTCGTAAAAATATGTTATTTTATTCAAAATAGGAAAAAAGTAAAGTTGTGACGCGTCAACTAGGCAAATAATTGCTAATTTACATATAGATCATAAGTGGGCGTACAGAAGAATAGCTGAGCATTGAAATTGTTCTATTAAGAAAGTTTTTAATGCAATCATTATAAAACACATGGAACTGTTGAAAATGTTCTTAGAAAGGCTCGGCCAAGAAAAACCTCTCCAGGAGAAGATACGCTAATCGTTCGCGTTGCTAAAAAAGACCCAATTAAAGGCTCCAACCAGATTAAAAATGAAGTTTTTTCGCCTGATGACCCGAGAAACATCTCGTCAAGACTGATACGCCGAAGATTAATGGAAGCTAAATTATTTGGAAGAATCTCTCGAAAGGTACCGCTTTTTACAAAGCAACACCGAGAGCAGCGATTATTATTCGTTAAAAAATATGTTAATTGGACGGTACGATAATGGAAAAAAATGTTATTTTCAGATGAAACAAAAATAAATATGGTAAATTCCGACGGAAAGCGCTATCTATGTTAGACGTCCTGTACACAATGCTTTGAATTATAAATACACAAGGAGTATAGTCAAGCACGGTGGCGGTAACATTAAAGTTTGGGGGTGTTTTTCCGGATGTGGAGTTGGATCCGTTTGGAAGATTGAAGGTACAGTGGATCAATGGCAATACAAAAATATCTTAGAGCAGACAATGATTCTCTACTCGGACGATCATTTGCCTGTAACATGGATCTTTCAGCATGACAATGACCCTAAACACACGGCCAATAGCGTCAAATGTTTCCTTAGCGAACGGCGTATATCCGTTTTAGACTGGCCAGTAAATAGTCCGGATTTAAACACGATAGAAAATCCTTGGTATATTGTTAAAAAGAAAGTCTCAAACAAACGTAACACCAGTCAAAACAAACTATACATTTGTTGAAGCATGGAATTCATCCCCCTAGAAAAATGTATGAAATTGATTGAATCAATGCCACGTCGTTGCAGTGCTGTTATTGAAAATAAGGTATACGCCATTAAATATTAATTATAACTATTGGTAGGCTGTAGATAGTAGCTATTTCGTAAATAACAATACTAATTACTAATACTTAAAAAATATTGTTAAAGCTGATTTAAATGTTTGTCCGTAATGTAATATTGAAACTGCACTTGTGTAGTGGGATTTATATTGTTTTTCTAATGAATGATAAATCCTTGAACATATTGTTGTCTTATTTATTGTTTAATTTCAAAATAAAAACGACAGTGAAGTATCTTATATAATGTCAAGGACCCTTGGCAGTGTTTCTAATTATACGACCACCACTGTATATATATATATTCAAAAGTTAAACCCGATCAAGTTGCTTCCCTGTTTTTCTTGATAACTGGGTTATTGTTCCGAACCGGTGGTAGCTTTTAGGTTCATAAACGCCTTCAGGACCAACATTAGATGTAGTATGTATAATGCAACAGACACATCGGCCGTCTGATACAGATATCCATAATTTCTTTATAGTCCTTTAGATTTATTTGAAACCAGATTAAAGCGAATCCTATTAGGAGCACTCCGCGATTTTGCCTGCATTTGTATCTTCATAAAGTATTATATTCGTGCGGGACCGTAATTTTTATTTTTTCTAAAATATAAGCCTATGCTAGGACTTATAACATCAACAAAATGGACCCAACTGTTTTGAGAGATAAGCCGGAACAAACACACAGACATTTTAAAATGATTTTCCTTATAAGTACCACATATACTTTCATATCCAATTGGTTAAAAAAAGCTGTTATTCTGATACTACAAAGAGTAAAGTGAAACAAGACGATATGGTCGAGTAGTTTGACCAGTGGAATGTCAATTCGATGTCCGATGTTCGGAATTCGTGTGAATTTACTAATTTACATTGACAACGCTATCGGCTGACAGTGAAGGAAAATATCGCGAGGAAACCAAAACCTGAGGGATACTGTTGTAGTACCACCGGACATAAGAAAATAAAGAAACGGGATTTCTCAGAGTCTGAAATCGCTAATACGTCGTGGGCTGGCTCGATGATTATACATATACCTTCCTTCGGGAAGACGTATATGACCCTGTAGCGGGTCTCTTACAGGCTGACGTGATGTGGTGTGATTTTATTAAATTATGAATTTATTTTATATAACTACATATTATAAACAAAGTCCTGTGCCATGTCTCTCCGTCTGTCTGTTCGCGATAAACTCAAAAACTACTGAACAGATTTTCATGCGGTTTTCAACAGTAAATAAAATTATTCACAAGGAAGGTTTAAGTATATAATTTGTGAAGTTTCTTTTTATTGTCAGGGTGTGATAACGTCCGCCGGGCCTACTAGTTACTTATAATATTAAAGTTTTTTTTGTACCTAATTAAAGTATTATTGACAATTCTAATACTTCATCAATTTCGGAATGGCATAAACTACCCGAGTACAAGTTCTCATCAAAATCGGTTGAGATGTATTTAATATTATTATTTTTTAGGATTTTTATAGCCTATCAAATTTAGAACTTCCCGTGTATATCATTTCATCAAAATCATAAAATTCAATGAAATTATATTTTTTGTCACTGTTCTTAAAATTAATATTTATAATTCTTACACTCAATCAATGTCGGAATAGCTTATACTTCCCGTGTAAGTATATCATTAAAGACAGTTGAGGACTAAATAAAATTATAATTATTGATTTAAAAAAAATACAAGATCATTACAAGTATCTTTAAATTATTTTTTAATCGACCCGGTTTCAATTACATGTAATTCTCGTGTATAAAGTTTAAACAAATTGGTTGAGAATGTTTTTTTTAATATTTTATAAGGTATTTTTAATAGTAGCCTATCGATTGAAGAATAACATAAGCTATCATCGACTGAAGAAAAATTTCACAAAAATAGGTGAAGCTGTTTTTGAATTAAATTGGCAAATACAAAAAGAAAGTTAAATCGTTTTAACGTAATGTTTTTGATAAGTTGTCTTTATAATAAACATTTATTTTATTTATTTATTTTAGGATCGTCAACATGACAATACATTAGTGATTATATAAAAAGCAGGACTATTGTAACACATTATAAATGTAGTCATATTTAACATTCAACATCTATCTATACAATAAATATACAAACAGAAATACAGATTTATCTATATAGATTACCAATTCGCAAACGATATTTTTGTCTTAGTTACCTTCGACTAAGAAATCGTAGCTTATAGCAAAAGTGATTTCTATGTAATATGTACGTACATATCGGCGCCTACCCACATTCATCGCGTGATTCGGTCACGCCTCTCTCCCTACTACTCGATTTGCTTCGGTATAAAAGGAGCGGAGCGACTGATGTTAAGTCAGTCAGTCCGGTGAAGCTGTGAAGACCTTGCCAGGTCAATAGCGTAGTCAGTTCGAAAAAAAAAAAAAAAAAAAAAAATGTTAAGTCAGTCTTGGCTCTGGCGTCGAACGGTACACACGTACCGTGCGAGTCGCTTAACCTAGACACTGAATAATTAATTTGTGCAAACAAATTAGTTATTATTTGTAACTAATTAATTGGTTATCTACTGTACCAAATAGTCAGAATTGATTATTATTTGGTGTTGAGTTACAATATTATTATGA